>CM043455.1:22232521-22365021 GCA_023864065.1 Camelina neglecta | reverse complement strand
ATACGCTAATTACAATTAAAAATTCGTCAGGCCCCTTAGGAACAACCACCCAAATTTCAAATTTTTATTCGTTTTTGCCTTTACTCACGTATAATCAGATTTCTTTAATTAAATATTTGCAACTTGATAACTTAAAACATTTTTTTCAAGTAATTAACTCGTATTTAATCGAGAAAAACGGAATAATTTTTAATCTCGACCCAAACAGTAACGTTGTTTTGAATCCAGTCAAATTGAATTGGTATTTTCTTCATCAAAATTATCATCATAATTATTATGAGGAAACGTCCACAATAATTAGTCTTGGACAATTTTTTTGTGAAAATGTATGTATAGCCAAAAAAGAACCGCACCTAAAATCGGGTCAAGTTTTAATTGTTCAAAGGGATTCTGTAGTAATAAGATCCGCTAAGCCCTATTTGGCTACTCCGGGAGCAAAAGTTCATGGGCATTACAGAGAAATTCTTTCCGAAAGGGATACATTAGTTACATTTATATATGAAAAATCGAGATCCGGTGATATAACACAAGGTCTTCCAAAAGTAGAACAAGTGTTAGAAGTCCGCTCGATTGATTCAATATCGCTGAACTTAGAAAAGCAGATTAAGGGTTGGAACAAGTGTATAACAAGAATTCTTGGAATTTCTTGGGGATTCTTGATTGGTGCTGAGCTAACTATAGTGCAAAGTCGTATTTCTTTGGTTAATAAGATTCAAAAGGTTTATCGATCCCAGGGGGTGCAGATTCATAATAGGCATATCGAAATTATTGTACGTCAAATAACATCAAAAGTTTTGGTTTCCGAAGAGGGAATGTCTAATGTTTTTTTACCTGGAGAACTTATTGGATTGTTACGAGCAGAACGAACGGGGCGTGCTTTAGAAGAAGCAATCTGTTATCGAGCCGTTTTATTAGGAATAACTCGAGCATCTTTGAATACTCAAAGTTTTATATCCGAAGCAAGTTTTCAAGAAACTGCTCGGGTTTTAGCAAAAGCAGCTCTTCGGGGTCGTATCGATTGGTTAAAAGGCCTGAAAGAAAATGTTGTTCTAGGGGGGGTCATCCCTGCCGGGACCGGATTCAACAAAGGATTGGTGCATTGTTCACGGCAACACACCACCATTCTTTTGGAAAAAAAAACAAAGAATTTAGCTTTATTCGAGGGAGATATGAGAGATATTTTATTCTACCATAGGGAATTTTGTCACTCTTCTATTTCAAAATCTGACTTTTCTAGGATTTAATGATTTCTAATAGCGGACTATTTTGAATTTTATTTTTTGTTGTTTGCTGTAGTCATTTGCTTTGGTAATTTGTTAACACTAATAAAGATAATAATGAATACAAAATAATGGCTTGGTTCATGCATAAATGGCCATCCCCGGTACAAGAGAAGGTTCCATCGGAACAAAAATTTATTTTAGTTTGGGGTGCCCCCCTTTTTAAGTGTGAAAAGAAATGACAAAAAGATATTGGAACATCGATTTGGAAGAGATGATGAGAGCAGGAGTTCATTTTGGACACGGTACGAGGAAATGGAATCCTAGAATGGCACCTTATATTTCTGCAAAGCGTAAAGGTATTCATATTATAAATCTGACTAGAACTGCTCGTTTTTTATCAGAAGCTTGTGATTTAGTTTTTGATGCAGCAAGTAGGGGAAAACAATTCTTAATTGTTGGGACAAAAAATAAAGCAGCTGATTTAGTGTCGCGGGCTGCAATACGGGCTCGGTGTCATTATGTTAATAAAAAGTGGCTCGGCGGCATGTTAACAAATTGGTCCACTACAGAAAAAAGACTTCATAAGTTTAGGGACTTGAGAACTGAACAAAAGACAGAGGGATTCAACCGTCTTCCGAAAAGGGATGCAGCTGTGTTGAAGAGACAATTATCTCGCTTGGAAACATATCTAGGCGGGATTAAATATATGACGGGATTGCCTGATATTGTAATCATCCTCGATCAGCAAGAAGAATATACGGCTCTTAGAGAATGTATCACTTTGGGAATTCCAACCATTTCTTTAATCGATACAAATTGTAATCCCGATCTCGCGGATATTTCGATTCCAGCAAATGATGACGCTATAGCTTCAATTCGATTCATTCTTAACAAATTAGTATTCGCAATTTGTGAGGGTCGTTCTAGCTATATACAAAATTCTTGATTAATAATAAGATAAATAAATCAATTTTTTTTGAGGGAGGGGCTCCCTGTATTTCGATTTAAAAAATCGGTTACTACTCCTTAATTGTACAAAAGAAAAAGAGAGAAAAACTAGGGATATTGTGTGATTTGTTTAGTTGGGATCCAAAACTAAAATATAAAATTAACGTAAATAAGTAAAAAAAGGGGGGGATCTTGAATCAAAATAATTTAAAGTTCTTATTTCTGTCAGAGGGCAATATGAATGTTTTATCATGTTCCATCAACACACTAATAAAAGAAGGGTTATATGAGATATCTGGTGTAGAAGTCGGCCAACATTTCTATTGGCAAATAGGGGGTTTCCAGATCCATGCCCAAGTCCTTATTACTTCTTGGGTTGTAATTGCTATCTTATTAGGTTCTGCAGTTCTAGCGATTCGCAATCCACAAACCATTCCAACTGACGGCCAAAATTTCTTTGAATTTGTCCTTGAATTCATTCGAGACGTGAGTAAAACCCAGATTGGAGAAGAATATGGTCCATGGGTTCCCTTTATTGGAACCCTGTTTTTATTTATTTTTGTTTCTAACTGGTCAGGAGCCCTTTTACCGTGGAAAATTATCCAGTTACCTCAAGGGGAGTTAGCAGCACCAACGAATGATATAAATACGACGGTTGCTTTAGCTTTACTCACATCAGTAGCCTATTTTTATGCGGGGCTTAGCAAAAAAGGATTAGGGTATTTCAGTAAATACATTCAACCAACCCCAATTCTTTTACCCATTAACATCTTAGAAGATTTTACAAAACCCCTATCACTTAGTTTTCGACTTTTCGGAAATATATTAGCCGATGAATTAGTCGTTGTTGTTCTTGTTTCTTTAGTACCTTTAGTGGTTCCTATACCTGTCATGTTCCTTGGATTATTTACAAGCGGGATTCAAGCTCTCATTTTTGCCACTTTAGCTGCGGCTTATATAGGTGAATCTATGGAAGGTCATCATTAACGATTTTTTTTTTCAAATATTCTTTTTTAGGTTAGCCCAATTAATTATAGAATAGTTGGTTTACGTTATGTAAGAAACACCTGTATATGTGATATTTGATATTGCCTAGGTATATATGAGTTAAAGATCTATATAATTTGAATCTGCTCTACATGCTTTTGTGAATTTCTATTTAGATAGGGATTCGATTATAAATTCTTCCTTTTTATCTGTGAATTGGCTGAAAAAACGATAAAAAAAGAATGAAGAATTCAAAGAATGGTTCACAAAAAATAAATGGCATAAAAAAGTCGTATATGTTATGAAACTAGAGAGTTAAGGGAGAAATCTCTTGTTCTTATTAATCATAATCGGATGGAGGTTACATATATATAGAGAGTACAAAGGCTAAAGCCCAAACCGACATAAGACTAAGCTAATGGACTAATGGGCCTAAAGGCCATGACACATGACATGGACCGTACATGGGCCGTATGGCCGTGTACCATGGACTGTAGATGGACCGGTCTATAGAGTCCACTAAGTGTTTTACAACACTCCCCCTTGGACGAGATGACCGTGCCATGTTGGACGGGATCGACGCAATGTGCTTAGGGGATGCTGCCTCATTAAAACCTTACCAGAAAAACCCAGTGGGACAAAACCTTGGTGAAGGAAAAAGAGTACAGCACACATTGCTCCCCCTGTTCCAGACATCACTCCAAGTCCTTAAGCCTCCGCATTCCAATCTGGTGCATGAGCTTCTTGAATGTTGTTGTCGGCAATGCTTTGGTGAAGAGATCGGCTGAGTTGTCGCATGACTGTACTTGTACCACTTGAACTTCTCCGGCCTTTTGTAGTTCATGTGTGAAGAAGAACTTTGGCAGTATGTGCTTCGTCCGATCTCCCTTGATGTATCCTTCCTTGAGCTGTGCGATGCAGGCCGTATTGTCTTCATAGAGTACAGTTGCTTCCTTGTTGTCGTCCAAACCACTATCTGTCCGAATATGCTGGGTCATGGACCGCAACCAAACACACTCACGGCTGGCTTCATGGATGGCTAAAATCTCCGCGTGATTTGACGATGTGGCCACTAGAGTCTGCTTCATTGAACGCCAAGAGATCGCTGTACCACCGTGCGTAAACACATAACCTGTTTGTGACTTACCGTTGTGTGGATCGGATAGATAACCTGCATCAGCAAAACCAACTAAACCTTCTTTGTTATGGTTAGTATAATATAGACCAAAGTCTGTCGTTCCCTGTAGGTAACGCAGAACATGCTTAATACCATTCCAGTGCCTTTTGGTTGGACAAGAACTGTATCTTGCAAGGAGGTTCACGGCAAAGCATATGTCCGGCCTAGTATGACTAGCCAAGAACATTAACGCTCCTATAGCACTGAGGTAAGGCACTTCAGGACCAAGAACTTCTTCATCGGCCTTCTTAGGAGCAAATGGATCTTTATCCACTTCTGTACTTCTCACAACCATTGGGCTAGTCAATGAGTGAGCTTGCTCCATATTAAATCTCTTGAGTACCTTTTCTGTATATGCCTTTTGATGCACAAGGATCCCATTGTTTCTGTACTCAAGTTGCAATCCCAAACAGAATTTTGTCTTGCCTAGGTCTTTCATCTCAAATTCTTTCTTGAGGTATTCTACAGTTTGGGCGATTTCCCCAGAGGTACCGAGAATGTTTAAATCATCCACGTAGACTGCTATTATCACAAATCATTTGTTTGCAAACTTCTTTATGAATATACATGGACTGATTGGGTCATTCTTATAGCCTTTCTTAGCTAAATAATCACTTAGTCGGTTATACCACATTCGACCACTTTGTTTCAGTCCATAAAGCGATTTGTCTAGCCTTATGCAGTATTGGTCTCGAGAACCACTTTTATCTTTGTGTTCTATACCCTCTGGTAATCTCATATAAATCTCATTATCCAGTGGACCATATAAATAGGCGGTTACAACATCCATTAACCGTAAATCCAAATTTTCTCTTATGGCCAGACTTATTAGGTATCTAAAAGTTGTTGCATCCGTCACAGGGGAGTATGTCTCCTCATAATCTATGCCGGGTCTTTGAGAGAATCCTTGTGCTACAAGCCGTGCTTTATATCTCACTATCTCATTTTTCTCATTTCTCTTCCTTACAAAGACCCACTTGTGTCCAACTGGTTTAATGGTAGGTGTTGTCCTTAAGATCGGACCAAACACACTTCTCTTCTTCAAAGAGTTTAACTCCACATCAATGGCTTCTTTCCATTTAAGCCAATCTTTACTTTGAGTGCACTCTAATATAGATGTGGGTTCTAGATCCTTATTTATCTCAAGTGCTACCTTGTATATAAATATTTCATCAATGTCGACATTTTTCCGGTTCCATTGTATTCCAGACATTATGTAATTGATTGATATCTCATTGTTATCAATTCCTTCAGGTTCTTGAGATTCAGCGTCCTGAACTTCACCTGGTACATTAATTATTTCCGCGGCCATGTCTGGTTTTTCTGTAATTCCCTGAACCTCGGTCTGTTTTGCACCTTTAGACTTTCGAGGATTTTTATCTTTGGAACCTAACGGTCTACCTCATTTCAAACGTGGTTTAGACTCCGTAGCAACTTGTTTATTGTGTTCCTTCTGAACATCAATACGTACTGGTGCATTGCAAGCTGGTATGTACGATTTTGTTACTCTCTTTGGGTCAGCAAAGGAATCTGGCAATTGATTAGCTAGCTGTTGTATGTGTATAATCTTTTGAACCTCTGCATCATATGCTAGAGTTCGTGGATCTTGCCAATTTAAGGATGTTTGATTCCATGTTAATTC
Source organism: Camelina neglecta (assembly GCA_023864065.1). Lineage (NCBI taxonomy): Eukaryota > Viridiplantae > Streptophyta > Magnoliopsida > Brassicales > Brassicaceae > Camelina > Camelina neglecta. Next base: position 22,359,044 of record CM043455.1, on the reverse strand, counting down.
CTTGACCAGCTTGCTGGTCTTACCACCTATCATAGGGAATTCAGACTCAACGAATTGATAGTCCGCGTATCTGGCCTTAAATAGATCTCCTGTCAATGGCTCAAGATACTTTATAATGGTGGGAGACTCATATCCAACATATATTCCCATCCTCCTTTGAGGTCCCATCTTAGTTCTCTGTGGTGGAGCAACAGGTGTATAAACGGCACAACCAAATGTTTTGAGATGGGATAAGTCTGGCTCTTGACCCGATAATAGTTGGGATGGTGAATATTTGTGTTCACTAGATGGCCTGATGCGTATGAGTTCTGCTGCATGTAAGACCGCGTGTCCCCAAGCCGACACAGGAAGCTTCGATCTCATTAACAATGGTCGAGCTATCAATTGTATACGTTTAATGAAGGATTCAGCTAATCCGTTTTGTGTATGGACATGTGCCACAGGATGTTCCACACTCACCCCCATGGACATACAGTAATCATTAAACGCTTAGGATGTAAATTCACCAGCATTATCTAGACGTATAGTCTTAAGTGGAAAGTCCGGAAAATGTGCTCTTAATCTTATGATTTGAGCCAACAGCCTAGCAAATGCTAGGTTCCTTGTGGATAACAAGCAAACGTGAGACCATCTGGTTGATGCATCGATCATAACCATGAAATATCTAAACGACCCACATGGTGGGTGTATTGGTCCACATATATCACCTTGTATCCTTTCCAGAAAATATAAAGTCTCTTTTGTGACCTTTACTGGTGATGGTCTTGTGATAAGTTTCCCTTGTGCACATGCTACACAAGTGAGATTTTTAGGGAAAACCCTTTTCTCTTTAAGATTGTGCCCATTCGAACTCTTAATCACTTTACGCATCATGTTCGAACCCGGGTGGCCTAACCGGTCATGCCATAGAGTGAATTGTTCATTGAACATTTTGTGCTTTACCAAGTTAGCTTCTATCATGTTTATCTTAGCATGGTATAAACCAGTGGCTAGTGCAGGTATAGTCTCTAGGACCTTCTTTTGTCCATTTACATTTTCTGTAATGTATAGGAATTCTTTAGTTCCTTCACCCTTGGTTTCAACATGATAACCATTTAGTCTTATATCTTTAAAGCTCAATAAGTTTCTCTTAGAGCTGGGTGAGTATAAGGCATCACTTAGTTCAATGTGTGTGCCGTTAGGCAACAAAACGTGAGCCTGGCCGTAGCCTTCTATCAAGTTAGCTATACCCGCAATTGTACTAACATTTGCACTTTTCATTATAAGATTTATGAAATGTCTTTTGTCTCTTAGTATAGTGTGGCTGGATCCACTGTCCACCACTAGTTCACTCATGTCCTTGGCCATTTCTATAAATAGGACAGAATTTTGTATTTTAACAAAACAGTTATAAAATAAAAATCCATTGCATTTAAATTAAAATAATAATCCAATACATAGAAGGAAAATAAAGCATAAAAGCATTGAAATTAAACCAAAATAAAACGAAAATCAATCATCATTGTGAAGGCAATCGGAAGTCTCTAGCAAGTCGTCATTCTCATGATCGAAGTCTCCTTCATCATCGATGTACGCATAGTTAGCTTCCGGCTTTTTCTTTAGCACTTCTTGGTATGCATCAATGAGATGTTTGGGAGTTCTGCAGGTCTTGGACCAGTGGTTTGACATACCACATCTGTGGCAGACCGATTTGGCCTTGGTGTGTGGTTTAAAGGACCCACGGCCCCTACCACCACGTCCGCGGCCTCCTCGGCCAGCCTGGCCGCCACGGCCACCATGTCCTCTGCCACCACGGCCTTGGTTGTAGTGTCTTTCTCTATGGGCGTAGTTGGTCTCATGAGGCTCTTTTGGCTCCTTAGACTCTACTGCAGTTTTCTTTCCCAAATCAACCTTATTTGCTTCTGGTAATGGGGCTGTACCAGGAGGTCTCATAGCACTGTTCATCAGCAACAACTCATCATTCTGCTCAGCTAGCAGTAAACATTCAATGAGTGCCCCATAGTCAGCAAAACCTTGATGCCGATATTGTTGCTGAAGAACTCTATTGTTAGGGCTGAAGGTAGACAAGGTCTTTTCTATCAGCTCCCTTTCAGTCACCTCTTTTCCACATAGCCTAAGGAGTGAGACAATCCTAAAAAGCTCAGAGTTATACTCCTCCACGGATTTGTAATCCTGGATCCTTAGGTTCTTCCAATCAAACTCGGCCTTTGGAAGGAGCACCGTCTTTTGGTGCCCGTACCGGCGTTTAAGCTGTGTCCAAAGGGCGAGAGGATTGTCTATGAAGAGGTACTGGCTTTTGAGACTCTCCGCAATATGATGGTGCATATGCTGGAGACACTTATTCTTTCTCTTGTCAGTGCTCTCAACATCCTCATCAATGCAACCGGCTAGGCCATTTGACCTTAGATAGATTTCGGTGTCTTTCACCCATTCCAAGTAGTTCTTTCCAGAAGCTTGCAAGATGGGATAGTCTAGGCTCTTGAGGTTTGCCATCTGCATATAAGATAGACAACCGATAGTTAGCATGCAATATTTGAGATCGAATCATGCAACACATATTGATTCAGGTCATGCGGTATTTAAGACCGAAACATGCCTTAGGCCATGCGGTATTTGAGACCGAAACATGCCTTGCCTATTATAGGTTTCGTTTGGTTTAAAATCATGCATGCAAAGACAACAAAAGCAAATATGTAATGCATGCAACAATTTCCTTATTTCTAGATAGGATTTTCTTTTTCTTAAATTTCCTTTTCAATCTAGGATTTTAGGTAACAACTAAATTAATTTAGAAGTTTAACTTAACCTTTATTTTAATTTCCGATTTCATACTTTTAGACTTATAGAATATTAACATAAAATTAATCTCAATCGAAAATCAATCCTAGAATACAAAATTAATTTTCGGGTTTTAGAAATCCTAAGAATGAATTCATGCAACCGATTCTATAACATCCTATACAATGATCCGATTTTAATTATGATGCATGAATGATCCAAGTTTTAAATCCTAGAACAATTTAACAATACTCGATTTTGACAGATTCAAGTTCTAGGCTCTTATGCAACAAACAATTCAAACAACCAAATTCGATTTTAAGCTTGACAAAGTTTGGTGCAATTTACAAACAAACTAACAGCCCTATGCAATCCGATTTTAAGATTTACATGGATAGAACTCTTTAAGGTTTGTTTGTTTGTGTACTTGGATGTTTTAGGATTCAATAGTTGTTAAGGTTCATATTCGATTATATGGTTCTAAGAGGGTTCGGCTTTGTTTTTACCTTTCACCGATTAGGATCTGACTGGATATGAACCGGGAGCTAACAGACCTCGGTTGTACCTTTGATCACGAACCACGAACAGAACCACGAACAGCTTCCGCGAACAGCTACCACGAACAGCTTTCACGAATCACGAACAGCTTCCCACGAACTGCTCCTTGTACTTTTCTCGTCCGGAAACACGTACCGCGAACGTCAGGGACCGCGAACGTACTCACCCCCGAACCACGGACCACGAACCTCGATAGGGTTTTTGAGAAGATCTCGATCATGAGCTAAAGGATGCTCGTAGATCACCAAGAACAGAGGCGGTTTAGGGTTTTGGGAAAAAGAAGAGAATCGGCGGCTGCCTTAGGGTTTTAGGGTTTGAGAAGCGGCGGCTGCTTTTAGGGTTTTAGGGTTTTGAGAAGCGGCGGCTGCTTTTAGGGTTTTGAGGCTATCGTGCTGATAACGTGTTATGAAACTAGAGAGTTAAGGGAGAAATCTCTTGTTCTTATTAATCATAATCGGATGGAGGTTACATATATATAGAGAGTACAAAGGCTAAAGCCCAAACCGACATAAGACTAAGCTAATGGACTAATGGGCCTAAAGGCCATGACACATGACATGAACCGTACATGGGCCGTATGGCCGTGTACTATGGATTGGCTGTAAAAACGATGAAAAAAGACCGGTCTATAGAATGGTCCACAAAAAATAAGTGTTTTACAACAGTCGTATATCTATATTATGGATTTTTAAAAATCCCATGAATAGGAACTACTATTAAAGTAATTCTTATGATTCACTCATTTTATTATATTATTTCAATTCTAGTTTTTGGTTATTTTGGCTTGATGAATCTTAGCGATTACTTAATTAGAATTACGTCCTAAGTCATTTGATGATTGTATCATTAACTATTTCTTTATTTTGGTGTGAGGAACTTATCATGAATCCACTGGTTTCTGCTGCTTCGGTTATTGCTGCTGGGTTGGCTGTTGGGCTTGCTTCTATTGGACCTGGAGTTGGTCAAGGTACAGCTGCGGGTCAAGCTGTCGAAGGTATCGCGAGACAACCTGAGGCAGAAGGAAAAATCCGAGGTACTTTATTGCTTAGTTTGGCTTTTATGGAAGCTTTAACAATTTATGGCCTGGTTGTAGCATTAGCGCTTTTATTTGCGAATCCTTTTGTTTAATCCCAGAAATCATAAAATTCGGGATTTTTTTTTGTAGTTTTTTAATTCTATCAAGATTTAACTCCTACAATTATTCATTGAGACAACAATCCTTGGGAAGGACTAATTTGAGGATGGGGAATTAGCACATCGATTCGCTTTCTTCCTTCCCCTTATTCTTTTAGTTTAATAGAAACTTTTTTTAAGGAGTGTTGCGAAAAAAAGGAAGTTTAGGTTTTTTGAACTTGACATAAAACTTGGTCTCAAATTCTAGCTTAATTCTAATAAGTCTCATTATTATTATTGAAAATTAAAAATTTTGGAAAATACGTTTGTAAATAGAATAGGTTTTTGATTCTGTTTACAAATATCCAAAGAGGTAAATTAAATTATTAAATTAAAATTTCTTTTTATTGAAAATAAAAAAGAATAAAAAAAAAGGACAGAGTTCTTTTTTTTATAGTTTAGCTAGAAGAGGAGATTATATGAAAAATTTAACCGATTCTTTCGTTTACTTGGGTCACTGGCCATCCGCCGGGAGTTTCGGATTTAATACCGATATTTTAGCAACAAATCCAATAAATCTAAGTGTAGTTTTCGGTGTATTGATCTTTTTTGGAAAGGGAGTGTGTGTGAGTTGTTCATTTCAAGAATAGGCTGGATTCACCCAGTGGCACTATAACTAGGAAAAAGTGCATAATCCCGCGAATTACTTATGAATAAAAAAAATCATATTTTAGAACCATAGCATTTCGTTATTCTTTGGTAAGTCCGCTTTACTTTGATTCTCTATCAACCAAAAATTGGGACAATTAATTAACATGGTTAAAGCTAAACCGTTTGAAGTTCAGATGCAACATGGTACTCTTTCTACTATTAAAAAATTAAAAAATGTAGTCTAATAAAAAACTGAATAAAAATTTCAAAAAGAATTGGTAGACTTTTTTCGATATAAAACACTCATGTCGATAAAATTTTTTGAGTCTTTTTTTATAATGCAGAATTGATAACCTACGTATAAAGTAATAAGAATTCTTTGGATTTCAAGAAAAAAAAAAACAACTTTGCTGACAATTATTGATTTTTCATTGGTCAGAAGAATCCTCCGAATATTTTTATCTTGGATTGGTGATCTTTTTCGATATAAATATATATTGAATATGAATTGAATAAAAAAACTCGGGAGAGGGTAGGCTCATTGCATGAAAAAGATGGGAATGGAAGTCTCATAAATAATTGATAAATGATTGGAATAAATGAGCATGAGAGCCAAATGAATCGAAAGATTCATATTTGGTTCGGGAAGGGATCATAGAACTTTTTTTTTTTTTAATGAATGGAAAGATAATCTACTTTCATTAAATGATTTATTAGATAATCGAAAGCAAAGGATATTAAATACTATTAGAAATTCAGAAGAACTGCGTGAAGGAGCTATTCAACAATTAGAAAATGCCCGGGCTCGCTTGCGTAAAGTAGAAACGGAAGCGGATCAGTTTCGCGTGAATGGATACTCTGAAATCGAACGAGAAAAATTAAATTACATCAATTCAATAGTGTATGACTAACCATAGAGAGAACCTCGGTTCTGCCTTTTTCCCTTATGGAGAGAACCTTGCGTCCAACCTCCTCCACCATGGAGATAACCTTCACTCCGCCTTCCTCCCTTGGGGAGATAACCTTGCGTCCAACCTCTCCCACCTTCCTCCCTTAGGGAGTTAACCTTGCGTCCAACCTTCTCCACGATAGAGAGAATCTCGGCTCTGCCCTCCTTCTGTATGGAGAGAACATGTTCACGTCTTTTGGCTATCTCAAAGTGGCTGGCTCCAGCAACAAATGAAACTAAAGACTCTTTTCCAACGTCTCAAAATCTTTGATAGTAACTAATGTTAAATTTCCCAATGTATTTGTTTCTTTGACACACCATGATGTAGGCTCTGTCTTCAAGCTCCTTTGGATCTATCAACAACGATTTATGTTTCTCCAATCTATCTATGTTTGTTGTAGGCTTGTGTTTGATTAGCGTATTTTATTCAACCATTATTGTCCTCCTTTTGAGATTGAACGAAAGGTAACAATTATGTTTGCAAAAAAAAAAAAGTCTATGACCAACCAATCAAAGGTGAGAAATTAAAAGAAAATTAATTTGACATAATTAATGAAATAATAGAAAATTATAAGCACGATAATATATGAATCTCAAATAATTCGAAAATGAAAATATATATTAAATAAAACAATCTAAAACTACTACAATAAATTTTAAAATACAGTATTAGAAAAAAAAGATACATATATTAATCTTCTATTTTTTTTGGATCAACATATTGATCTTACCTTTTCCGTATATTTTAGTTTTAAAAAATAAGGAAAATTTGTTTTCCCATTAAAAAAGTTTAACCAATAGAACAAAGTTGAAAGCAATATTTTTGAATACATTATTTTGTATGATGAATAATATGAGACGATCTATGTTTATATAGAAGTGAGTATTTACATTTTTTAGAATTAATAATTTTCTATATATTTTCCTTAATTCTCTTCTCTATTTTATGAGAAAATTTATTCTAATGAACTCATTTAAAAAAAAAAAATTATTGCTTCCCACTTTCTTGTAAGACGTACTATCGTTCGACGATAAAAACACTTTTGATTTAGTTGATCTAGTGTTATATAATCTCTGTTGTTATCTTGTATTTGTGTATTCATCTTTTTTTATGCTACATATCTTGCAAATTAATAGAAATAATAATAACACCGTGAGAAGTTTGTTAATTCCAAAAACCTTAATTATTATGCATAAGAAACTTTGTTAACACTTCAAAGTCAAAGATTCCGTAGTATGCATTATGAATTTATGAGATTAAGAAACGAAACAAAATTTAAAGAAACGACGATGAATACAAGTGATAATATAGGAATCTTTTTATATAGTTGCTTCGATTAGACAACAAACAAATTGCCTTCGAGACTTGTTCAAGAACAATGATGTGTCAAACAAAAGGTTAATAAAAAACTAAGAAGAAAATTTTACCAAGAAAAACAAAGCTAGTCCAAATTATTTTGTTTGGTGAAAAATATGTCATCATCTCTTTGCTTATATAGAGGGGTGTATTTAGAATCCTTTTCCTTTTAGGATTAACATTTTTTTTTAATATAATAAGATTACAATTATCTTATGCATCATTTTACCAAGCTTGAAAACTGTGATTTCTGATCGTTAAAATTGACACGTGTCACAATCTGATGAGTTACTAACTTTGATATATAATTTCTGATCGTTATTAGTGAGATGTGTCACGATCTGATGAGTTACTAATTTGGATATTTAATCATTAAAACTGACACATGTCACGATCTGGTGAGTTTTTAACTTTGATCTCTGATCGTTAAAACTAACACGTGTCACGATCTGATGAGTTACTAATTTTGATATATGTTTTCTGATTGTTAAACTTGACATGTGTCACGATCTGATGAGTTACTAACTTGGATATTCAATCGTTAAAACTGACACATGTCACGATCTGGTGAGTTTTTACCAAGCTTGAAAACTGTGATTTTTGATCGTTAAAATTGACACGTGTCACAATCTGATGAGTTACTAACTTTGATATATAATTTCTGATCGTTATAATTGACATGTGTCATGATCTGATGAGTTACTAATTTGGATATTTAATCATTAAAACTGACACATGGCACGATCTGGTGAGTTTTTAACTTTGATCTCTGATCGTTAAAACTAACACGTGTCACGATCTGATGAGTTACTAGTTTTGATATATGTTTTATGATCGTTAAACTTAACATGTGTCACGATCTGAGGAGTTACTAACTTGGATATTCAATCGTATAAAACTGACACATGTCACGATCTGGTGAGTTTTTAACTTTGATCTCTGATTGTTAAAACTAACACGTATCACGATCTGGTGAATTATTAACTTTGAGAACCAAGCTTTATATAATAAGATTTTCCAAATTCACTTACGTTTTAAGCGATTAAGGTGTTGGGCCGCTGCGCAGCGTTTAAAGTTTTCTTAAATATTGACTAGCAAGAAAAATATCTTTCTTTTCAATTTTTGCAATCTCTTGTACCTTTTTTAAACAAATGTCTCTTATTCAGTTTTAAAACAAGAGATGAACACTTACATAAGTTTCAAATTCTCAGCATAGTCTAGAGAGGTGTAAACTCTCGTATGCTTAAACGTCTCAAAACCTTGTAAATGAACTTGTTTGAGACTCTTGCATTCAAGGTTGAAGTAATAAAGGTAAAATTCATCTACCAGACAGTACAGTGCCAACACAACTTCACCTCCAACAGTCATTCCAACAATGGCTAACTCGGTTCTCTCAAATTTGTTTTTCGGCAAAGGAGGCAACATGTAGATATCTCTGGACCATATATGTTTTTCAGCATCTTGTAGAACCCAAAACCCAAGACGTTCTCGTAAGTAAGAAGTAAACTGAAGTGCATCTAATTTACCATTGTAGTCAGGTCCGGCTCTAGGGGTGTGCTGGATGTACCATTGTACCGGGTCCCGTTTTTTGACTATTTTTTTCTTTACATTTTAGTATCCTAAATTCTTAGATAATTGTAAAATAAGGTCCATTTTTTTAACTTATCAAATATCTAAGCCTATAATTTTATAAAAACTTCAACATAGCACAGGGCCCAATAATATATTGAGCCGGGCCTGATTGTAGTTGATCAAAGTACAACGAGTCATCAACATGGATTCATCTATGTGGATAAAGCTAAACTTCTCGGACCTAACATCAAAGCACACTATTATGGAAACCCTTGTCCGCGGCCTGAACCCAGCTGCATAATACAAAGTACCATCTATACATATTCCATCAGATTTAGGATGATGGGGTTTGCATTGGACTGATCTCCACAAACGTTTTCCATTATCCTCCAAAGTCAAAACTTGATGCTCATAACACGGATTCTGGATCATATCGAACTTGATGCACAACACTTTTAACTGTTTGCCGATCGGATCATACCCTAAAAAAGGTCTCGTATCAGTATTGATACCCTTCAGTTTCACTTTGGGTAAGGTTACAGACTGTCCCGTGGCTGGGTTACAAATAACGATTGTATCTCGACTTCCCCTGTCTCGATGACAAATGAATCCACAAAGAGGAGAACCCACGTCGGACGCAAAATTAGTGGGAGTATTCTTACGGTGAACATGATAACGGGTGGGTACAAGAGAGGCCTTGTTCTCATGTGGATCCTTGTGAGTGTGAGGTGAAGAGAAGAAGAATAACTTGCCATCATCTTCCAAGGTGAAAAAGACCAGAGGTGGACGACGAGGAGGAGGAGTACAAGAAGACATAGTAAAGTAAAACTCGGCGAAATCAGGATGGCGAAGTATGGATTCCCATAGTTTCGATACGCAACGAAACCTAGCTACAGACTTTACAGGAACTCTCGAAAAGATGTCCATTAGGAGATCAGTCGGGATTTCTCTTACCACCACCGAGTTTGGACATTCTTGTATTATTTTCATGGCCATCTCTTCAAAAGCTTTAGACACGAACTAGCAAAACCTTGTGGTCCACTGAAGCAGCAGCAGTAGTAATCAAAATCTCCTATTTAGAGCAGATTCAAACTACAACCTACCAATAAAATCATAAATAATCACAAATCATGAAGTCAACAATTCCAATTTTTCAGAAATTAAACCCACAAATCAAAAATTCCAAATTTTTAGAAATCAAACCCAGAAATCAAAAGTTCCAATTTTTCAGAAATCAAACCCACAAATCAAAAAATTCCAATTTTTCAGAAATCAAACCCACAAATCAAAAGTTCCAATTTTTCAGAAATCAAACCCAGAATTTATAAACGAACCTGAAAGGAGCCGATCGAGGGAGAAGAGATACAGAATAAAGGGAGGGAGGGGTTAAACGAAAGTAATCGGGAAAAGCAGAGTCTTTTGTTTCTAGGGATAACACAATCATATATATATAAGGTTCAGTCTCACCTTATTGGTACACTTGTCAATACAATTTTAACAAAAAAAATATTTATATTAAAATACAAATTTAAAAACAATTAATTTTCATATTTAACTTACATAATATAAAACTGAAATCATATGAATTCCCCTATAAATTATGTATTAACTTTATTTCTCCACTAAGTTGTATTAATTAATTGTATTAAAACAAAACAACAAAATTAGAATTATAACTCTCATTTTTTTAAATGTAATTTTTCATCATTTCTCTTCCTATAAATACTCATTATCTTATTCTCTTAGTCTATCACTCTTTCATTCTCTCATCTTCTTCCACTACTCTCAAATCTCTTTTTTTTGTTTTGTTTTGTTTTGTATTTTTTCTTTTTTTTTATTGTTGTTGTAAGGATTATAAAAAATCAAATCAAATATCATTGTAAAAACTTAGTTCTAGAGTTTGTATGATATGTATATCTTATATATATATTTTTAATCTTTTAAAAAGTTTATCTCCATTTTCTATTTTATATTAACATCTTATAAGTCATTATTTTCATACTTTCTTACAATATTCACCACACAATAAAACCATGAAGTTGAAATGATCCATATCTAATTATCTATTATGTCTCTGGTTATCTTACATATTCATGTATCATTTTTAATAATTTATAAAGATCAATATAATATTTAAAGATCAATATAATTATCCATTTATAAAGACTATTTTGTTTTGTGATCCAATTGATAAATCTGCAAAGATCAATATAATATATATATATATATATATTTTTTTATGATTTGAGGTTTTTGAAAACAAAAAGAACATAATTAAACAATTGGTTTTTGTGTGTTTAATCAAAATAAAAAATGATCCAAAAAAGAAATTATATTCAACTGGAACTTAAATATAAAAATAAAATATAATTTAAAAAATACCATTTAACTAAATTCTCTAAAAATAAAACCATTAGTATGAAATCTAGCACTATAAATTAAATTGATGAGTGAAAAAAAAAACCAAAAAAATATAAGTTATCCTTGGGGTTTTAAAAATTATTGAGATTGAAAAATTCATATAATTTTATAAGAAAACTAATTTAGTTTGTCACTTCAAAAGTAATATATATATATTTTTTTGTCAACCATTGGGCCACAACAGGCCGGCCTATTAGCCTAATCCCTATATTCGTAGGGAGCGGGACTCGATCCCTGGATGTGATGGTGCCTTGTGCATTAAGGACTTACCTTTGGCCACTACACTAAAAGTAATATTTTTATATTTTGAAATATTATGTGTAAGTGTTGAGTTTATATCAACAAACAACCAAATCATGTAAATTTTGATTCGGCCACTTGGTATTCCTTTTATTTTAGGTTATAAAAAAATTAAAATATTTATTTATAATTAAAAGCATGTAACTCCATTTAAATCAAATGTAACTCCTATCCAATAATTGTACATTAATTCATTCCTCCTACTAACTTATTTATATTTCAAGAGAAAATATTTTTGGTTAAATTTTAATATTTTTTAATTATTTTGGTTGGCTAAATTTATATTCATATTTTGGTTGGCTAAATTAATATATTTCTCATGTAAAATTATTGTTCATAATATATTTCTCATTTCAAAGTTTAAAGCAATATATCATATATATAAAAGTAAGGTTTTGGTCTCTCCTTATTGGTTGATTTTCATTTAATGTTTTCTAATTTTTTTATTTTTTATTTGCTTTCTAATTGCTTTAAACAATATTTAAGATCCAATAAACACAATACATTTAACTCACACATTAAAATAAAATTATAACTGAAAATAAAATAAATTATGCATTAATCATATTCTACCACTCAATTTTATTCAAACACAATAAATTACTATTGTAACTCCATAATTCTAAATGTAACTTCCATCATTTCTTATCATATAAAGAAGCATTCTTTCAATCTCTCATTCTCTCGTATTGACATTCTTTTACTATCTCATTTTCACATTCTCTCATTCTCTTCTACAATACCTCAAATCATTTATCGTTTTTTATTTTATTTTTGATTTCTTATTTTTGTTGTATGGGTTGTAAAAAACAAATGAAATTATGGAGTTTTTATTCAAACACAATAAATTACTATTGTAACTCCATAATTCTAAATGTAACTTCCATCATTTCTTATCATATAAAGAAGCATTCTTTCAATCTCTCATTCTCTCATATTGATATTCTTTTACTATCTCATTTTCACATTCTCTCATTCTCTTCTACAATACCTCAAATCATTTTTCGTTTTTTATTTTATTTTTGATTTCTTATTTTTGTTGTATGGGTTGTAAAAAACAAATGAAATATCATTGTAAATTTTTAATGCTAAATTTTAATTTTAGAGACTACATGATATATATTTTACATTGTTCTTATTTTAAAAGATTCATCTCCATTATCTAATTTGGATTATTATCTTATAAGTAATCATTCTCTCCTCCTCCCCCACCAATATCAAATGTTGTTATATCTCATATATGTGTTGTAAGAGTTTGATTCTATATTTTAATTTAGAAAGTATTATATATATATATATATATATTTTACATTGTTCTATTTTTTAAAGATTCATCTCCATTATCTAATTTGGATTACCATCTTATAGTAATCATTCTCTCCTCCTCTCCCACCAATATCAAATGTTGTTATATCTCATATGTGTTGTAACTTGTAAGAGTTTGATTCTATATTTTAATTTAGAAAGTATTATATATATTTAACATTGTTTCCAATTTTTATTTTATTTATATAAAAACAAAATATTTCTTTTATATTTCTTGCCTTTCTAATCTATTCATATTTATTTTTTAAATTTGCATAGTTAAATTTAAATTCACATATGTTGGTTTTAACAAAAAAAATCAACTTTATTTGAGAATTAGATGTTCCTATTCATTTTTAAACGATCAATATGTAACATAATATATATAAGCATTTTGTCTTGCCATCACAAGTTCCATTTCCATTGCTTAACTCCATGGTTAAACTATAATATATGTTGTCCTATTTGTAGGAACAACAACATACTTATTTAATATATTTAAAAGAGCAGATGATTAATCGAAATAAACATTTCTCCAAATTTTATAATTCAATCAGTGTGAGTGTACTTATTACTTTGAAAAACCTTTACATTGAAGTTCATAAAATCATATAAGAAAACTAAAATACTATGTCACTTCAAATTTGGAAGGAAACACTTGGTATTCCTTTTTAAAAAGGTCAAGACACATATAAAAATTTATTAATATTTAACTCACTTTAAATGCATAAAAGGTCATTTAACTCAAAATAACTTCTATCCAATAATTCCATACATTCCTCCCACAAAATATATATATATATATATATATGTTCAAGATTATATTTAAATATTACAGAATCTTTTAGTTAGCTAAACTTATAGTCACATATATACAATATATATACATAAGAATTCATATTACTTATTAACACCATAATTCGACCCATTATTTGCTTAACTCAAAATTGGTTTCAAAGCCAACTTAAGAAAAACAAAAACGATCTTATTGATATTAGACCAAAACTTCGGCATACAAACATAATCACTTATACGGAAGATAATTATTTTTAAAAAACAACTTATTATTGCAACATTAACATATGAAGGGTTTACATAAGCAGTTAATTAGAAAATCTAAAATACAATAAATGTATTGGGAACAATATCAGTCAATGATAAGATTGGATCCTCAAAAGCAAGAAACAACATCCTCATAATTCATAAAAAATAAATGCCACAATTGTACACATCTAAACGAAATGGTATAAACATATAGTGTATAAATATAAGTGACTGCGAAGCCCGTATATGCCTAATTAAAACGAAATAATACAAAAGAGAAAACGAAAAAAACCAAAAAAAACAAGAAAGTGCCAACTACACCACAACCCACACATAGTGTAGAATAAAAATAGGCCATGGGACATTCGAGTAGTAAATTGTTGGGCCATTGTATACATTTTTGTAGTTCCTTTTCCTTTTTTTTTTGTGCAACCTTGTAGTTCCTTTTCCTTATCTCACATTCGGTAAATCTCTCATTCATATACGAATTAAGAAAAATCAAAATATACCAGAAAATTGAATTCGCGAGTAATTCACAAATATATAGGAAAATAAAGTAATTCATTTATATATTTTTTTATTTTTATTTTTTATTTTTTTATACGAGTTATGCAATTTTGAATTATAAACTTGCCTATATATGCAGATCCTAATCTAGTTCTAGTTGGTATACGTGGCAAATTGACTATTTGAGCTAATCAAATCTGGCTGATTTTTTTTGTTTGGTCAACATAAATAAAATTTCACTGAAAATATGGTAATCAATCTGTAATTATAAACTATGACCACAAGAAAAAAAAATTCAAATTATAAAACATTTTACTCAGATGAAAATTTATATTGGGAAATTGGGCTGTATAACAGTATAACCAAAAAAATACTATAATTTAAAAACTAATTATACTAACAATCTATCTATTATATCCTCTAGATTATATGTATTAACAACACTTTTACCCTTCCACCACCTTTACCTCTACCCACCACTAACATTACCTCCGACCACCTCTTCAGCTGCTGGCCACCGGCCACCGCCTCCGACCAACAGCCACAACTGCCCTCCATTACCACAAAACACTAAACTGCTAATTTTGCTCTACCATTATCCTGTTTTCCTAATCTTTTTAAATATATTGTTATATTCTTCTATGATTTTTTTTTGGTTAATTCACCCAATTATATTTGACATATATATATATATATATATATATATATATATTAAATTCTCTTTTTTCATTTTTTGTGATGCCACGTCAACAACTCATTATTTAATTTTCCAGGCCTATTCTTTAACACTTACCTACTAAGCAGTTTCTAATTAATCATATACTAATGGGCTTCAGAAATTTAAGAGTACATGAACCCTTATATTTTGACCTGTATTTTGTTATTATATTTTCAAATGAAAAAGTCCATAACATTACAAAAAAAATCATATTATCAGACTAAAATCTAGAAGAGTTAAAGATAGTTTATGTTCTTCTTCCCTAATAAAATCATTGATGAAGTCTAGACTTCTCCACCGTATCATATGATGGCTTGATTCCCTCTCCTCTTCTCTACCGTTTCATCTTAATTTTCATGGTGTTTTTTCATCTCACCTTTTGATGCATTAAGTGCTATTCCAATTGCTACACTTCTCCATCTTCAACTTTGTAAGAGTTCTCAATGATTCCAATCGTAATTGTAACGGCGTGGATTCTGAACGGTATGATTTCGTTTTGATTCCCTCTTATTTAATTATTTCCCCACTACTACATATTCTTATTGTATAAATTCAGACATCCCTATATAAGTTACCATCTCACTAACGCAATTCTCTACTTCCAAATCTGACCAAAAAAACATTGCGACGACCATGGAAACTCCTTACGTTTCTTTTGCGGAGCTAAAACCTGGCCGCCTTCACCAATGGGTGGTGGGTTGATTCGAAGAAAACCGAAAAGGAATGGAAAGGATATGAGCGTCCTGACGATGGGGCATTGTGAAAGGTTTGCATTTCAGATTTTATCACACTGATTTTTTGAAGCTAACATAATGGTTTCTTACAAGGCTTTTATTTGTTTCTTTCTTGTAGTGAAATTGATTGGGAAACTTCAAGATGAAATTGTATTCCTGAAGAAATGTCATGGTGAGAATGAGGAACTGTTTGAGTTCAAAACAGATGAAGGTAACTACACTCTTCCAAGCGTTCTTAAAAATGTCCACTTGAATGTGCTGGATTTCCCTGGTTTACTTAGTCATTGTAACTCATTTGCTGGATGCCTAAACAGAGAAGTGGTCGATGGACTTGATAGAGCTGTCATGAAGATGAAAAAGGGTGAAGTGGCATTGGTGACAGTAGAACTTGAGTATGCCTTTGGTTCTAATGAGTCAAAACATGAATTGGCTGTGGTGCCGCCAATCTCAACTATGTACTTTGAGGTTGATCTTGTGAGTTACGACAAGGTTAGTGTAGTTTTAGATGCTTATGTTGTTAACAATTCAGCCAGTAAGGAAGTATAAAAGTCCAACACTTGGTTGTTATTGGGTTTGTAGGAAAGGGAATCATGGGACATGAACACTAAAGAAAATATAGAAGCTGATACTAAGAAGGAAGAAGGAAACTCCAAGTTTAAAGCAGGCAAATATGCCCTGGCGTCCAAGAGATACGAGAAGGTATATAATAATATGAACTGCCCGTTGATATGTGAGTTTTACAGGAGAGCGCAAGCATACATGGAGTTGGCTGATTTAGACTTGGCTGAGTTTGATGTCAAGAAGGCCCTTGAAATCGATCCCAACAACAGGTTCTCTCTCTTAGTCTTATACCCCTCTTATCTATATCTAATTTAGCTTTGAGTAGGTGGATAGTTTTTTGCAATGTCTTCTCATACACTAAAGTCAACATTGTATTTGCTATTTTATTTTCAAATGACAGGGAAGCTAAATGAAGCCAGAATAGAGAAGGTTGAAGGAGAAAATGAAGGAGTTCAACAAAAAAGAAGCCAAGTTTTATAGAAACATGTTTGCACAATTAACTGTAAGTATCTCTAATTAATCCAAATGGTTTGATCATATGATTATAAGAAGATGAAAGTAGATTGTGGGATTGTTTGTTATGATGGTAACCAAATCTTGTATTGGTGGGAATTTGCAGAAGGAATCATCAAAAGATGGAGAGGCAATGAGCACCTGAGCCCTTGAAGACGTTCCAAGCACTCTGCATTTTCATTTTCTTCTCTTTTGGTTTGTTGCAATGTTTGTTTTTAGTTTTTCCAACTAAGCGTTAATGAGATTTAAAAAACAGGGAACTTGTATGACAATAATAACATTGGACTTGAGCTAGAAATCTTCGTATGTGTTGCTTTTGATTCTCTCACCTTTACACTTATCACATGTGACATTATTATAGAGGAAAGTTAACCACACCATACAACATGGTTAACATACCAACTATAACATTTCGAATGAAGTGTAGAATATAAATGACTGATTGCATCGAATAGAACTTTATAACTTTTTGGATAAGGTGTACTACAATGGATCAGATTGCTCCATGGACCAAAATTGCAACGTAAACAATAAAACACCAAAAACTAAAAATCAACATTTTATAAAAACAACAAAACAAATAAAAAAAAAAGAAAATTAACTAACACAAAAAATAAACCAAAAAATAATATCCCGCGCATGGCGTAGGTCACCAACTAGTGTTTATATAAATAAGCCAAATTATTTCAAGATTAAGGGAATATTTGCAATATTTGTTTTTGCATGCAATAAGATTCCATCTAGCGATTGAGTCTTAAAACTACAGACTTACATCAATTGTGTATTTTTCTTTTGGATATTGCTTAAAAGTTTTGTAACTATACGAAACTAAAATCATTATTGGGAAAAATGTCAAAAAAATCCCCAACTTTCAAATTTGGGACGAAAAAAACATGAACTTTCGAGATATCATTTTAATTCTAAAGTTTAGTTTGACTTTTTGATAAAATAGTAAAGTTTCGTTGACTTGACCATTTCAAGCACACCGTTATGTTTCTGTTAACGGAGTTAATTTTCTGTTAATAAACTCCGTTTAGTCGACTAAACACAAGATATATAAAGTTTGATTACTAATGTTTGTCGAAAGCATAATGTGGTCCATTGGTTAATGTGGGAGTTTCATATACACCTGCCCCGGTCCAGACGAACATTTTTTGTTTTTTAAAATAAAAGTTATTAGGTGGATTCGAACCCGGGGCAGGTGTATACGAAACTCCCACATTAACCAATGGACCACATCATGCTTTCGACAAGCATTTGTAATCAAACTTCATATATCTTGTGTTTAGTCGACTAAACGGTGCCGCATGCTTGAAATGGCCAAGTCAACGAAACTTTACTATTTTATCAAAAAGTCAAACTAAACTTTGGAATTAAAATGACATCTCGAAAATTCATGCTTTTTTCGTCCCAAATTTAAAAGTTGGGGATTTTTTTGATATTTTTCCCAATCATTATTGCTTTCCGGTACTTCTTACTTTTTAATCATTATTTTAACATAACTAAAATTATTTTAAGGATATATTGGTTTTAGGCTGTTCAAGAAAGCGGTCTAGGCGGCCGCTTAGGCGCTAGGCGCTCAACAGACGCCTAGACGACCGCTTAGACCGCCTAAAATCACATAATATTATTTTAATATATATTTTTTATTTCTAACTATATATATTCAAGTTTTTAAATTTTATATTCATATCCATATTTATAAATGTTCATATGTTATTAATCTAAATTAAATAAATGTATTTTTACTAATTTTAGTTTATGATTTACTATTATTTATTTCTTCTAACATATATTTTTACATAATTTTATATATAATATTATATATATAATGTTTTGTATTGTAAACGCCTAAACCGCCTAAAAACGCTTAAACTCCGACTAGGCGTTTTAGGCGCTAGGCGCTGGGTCACCGCCCACTTACCGTCTAGCGCTTTATTGAACACTGGCTTATAATTTGAGTTTGTAGGTTTATATATTAAGTTCGAGACATTAATTACGCAAGAAAAAAAAAGGAGAAATGACAAACATATATATAGAGAACTAACATAATCTTAAATTTTTTTAATTAACTTAACTAGAGAACTGACTTTTTTAGTTAGCTTAACTAAAGCAAATAGATTGAAACTATTACAACATTAGTCCTCATGATTTGCCGTGACTGTGGCCAACATCTCATTTGCTTTGGTGATTTCCTTCTTATGTTCTTCCTTTTTCTCCATCAACTCGAACATTTTTTCTTGCAAATCGTTTTAAGCCTCAGCGTCAGCTTCATTGATCATCTTCTCGTCGAGTTTGGTGAGCTTCTCAGAAACATC
This sequence comes from Camelina neglecta, assembly GCA_023864065.1. Classification (NCBI taxonomy): domain Eukaryota; kingdom Viridiplantae; phylum Streptophyta; class Magnoliopsida; order Brassicales; family Brassicaceae; genus Camelina; species Camelina neglecta. The sequence continues at coordinate 22,339,645 of CM043455.1, read as the reverse complement.
AATATACATTTTGGTTAAGTTGTCAAGATGGGTCTTCGCTTTTTCAATCTCTTTCTCCAGTTTTGTTGGCTGTGGAGGGCTCTCGACCGACGGTGGTGGCGGCGGCCATGGTTGGTCTTGAGTGGCAAAAGGGCCTCTTCCTCTCCATCGCTGGAGCCGGATCGGAGGAAAGGTGGCGAGTAGAGAAGCGGGATGAGATGCTTCTCAAACTTAGGCTTCTTGAAAACATTTCGCGAGAGATAAGAGAGAAGTGTATATATGTGTGATGGAGAGAGAAAGAGAGAGTGAGTGTAAGATCCATAGATTGTATCACTTTATATATAGGCATAACTTGGTGGGCAATCTTTGTACGTTTTTAATTAGTAGATTTCAAGTTTCTAATCAAACTACATTTTAATCTACAGTACACCGCGGGATTATGTTTTTCATATTTTATATAACTTAAGAAAAAACATTATGTTGGATGAAATATATATTTTAAAAGTTTTTTATAACAATATTGAGATATTTGTAATTTTATTTGCTTTATCTATATACAAATTATTATTTTCATTTGGAATTTAATTAATCAAAATGATTTTATTTTGGAATTGAATCAATCAAAATTAGTTGTTGTGAAAGTAAGCATATGTTAAAATAATTTGAAAATAATTAGTTTTTCCGGGAACCTCTTAGTTATTAAAATAAAAGAAAAAGATAGTTAATTTTGTATATGAGTGTGATGGAACGGGTTAGTGCTAGTTCTTAACTCCTTTTATATAAAATTAGGTTTTAAGATATATTATTTGTGTTTTTTGACCAACCCGCAAAATTATATAAGTATACTAATGTTAACTCTAATTTCCATCACATACTTGTGATTGTTTTTAGTTAAGGTTTGGACTCATGGATAAATATAATTTTCCATAAAGTATTGTTGCTTTTTTAGTAGGCTAAAATCGGTATTTACTCATATTTAGCTTTATTATCACAAAGTTAGTTATAACATTGTTGATATTACTCATATAGGACTAAATTTGATGTATACAATATTTAAATTGTGTAACAGGATATATATTTGTATTTGACATCATAACTCTATAAATGACACATCTTTTTTAGTTAAAAATATATATATATATATATATATATATATATATATATATTGGAGATTACAACAAATACATATAGTTTGATAAAATCATATATTGTTAGTTTATTTTTCTGTCTTTTCTATCCATTTTGACATCAAATACTCTATCTATTTTAACATAGAAAACATTAATTTCTTTTTGGATAAAAAACATGTATGGATGGAAAATCAGTTAGTATTTTGCAAAATCTTTGGAAAGAAATTTCTCAAACAAATTACGGAAAATCCATATTGAAGAAGTTAAGATATTAGAATTTCTTTTTTTCTTTCATCAAAACATTTAAAACTTGTAATTTAAAAGGAAAATAAAAATTGATTTTGTTCGGATATTTTAGGAAAACATGTATTTTTATACCGATATTTACTTATTTCAAATTTTTCCTTTATTTTTTTAAATATCTAATATAATAGCATGGGATATAAATATATCTCAACTCCAAGCATTTTTTGCCAAAACTGCTGCAAACATGTTAAGATAGATTTTAGTGACGGTACATGATCTATCATGGTTTTTAGGTGTTTTTAACCATGATATAAGGAATCATTTTGAGTCTTTTGATTTGTTTTCTAGGTTGTTTTTGAGTCTTTATAGGATTAGGTACTCATTGGCACAGATGGAACATAATGGAGCTAAATAGGAAGATTTGGAGCATAATCAAGCATTGAGGCTGAGATGTGAAGTCGGGAGACAAGTTCAGGAGTATGCATCGACCGATGCAACCACTGCATCGATCGAAATAGCTTTCACAATCCAAGGCAGAAGTTTTCCCACAAGTTTTGGAAGATTTACAAAAATTGCCCAAGCTTTCCTTATTTGCAATTAAGGCCCCATTCGTGTAAATTAGTATATATAGGATTTTTATAATCATTGTTTAGACCTAAGCTTTATTTTTCCCTGCAATTTTTGAGAGAAAACCCTGAGAGATTTTAAAGAGTTTTTGGAGAGAAGAATCAAGACTCCTTTAGAGAAGATTCAGAACTCCTTTTCTTCTTCTTTTAATCTCTTAATGCAATTTATTCAGAATATGATTTGTGTTTCATTGATTATGTCTGAGTAGATCTGCTTATTAAATTTAGGGTTTCTCATTAGGGATTTTACGGATTATTAGATTGATTAATTGTTTGGATTAATAATCTTTCTTGTTCTTCACCATAAGTTGTTCTTAATGCTAGATCTTTGATTAGTCATCTGGATTTAAATCTTAGGATTATTGATTGATACAAGAATATAATTGATTTTCCTGACAAAAACCTTTGGTGAGCAAAATTACTTTTTGCAAAGAGATTTGAATTAGTGATTTTGTGAACAAATCTAAACTTGATTTTATTGCTGGTTTTTAACTTGAATTTTGCAAAGAGATTTGGATTTTCAGGTTTAAAATTTAGATAATATTTGCAGTGAGAACTGATTTATTTTACAATTATGTTTAGAATTCAAGAATGGTGCTTATTTGTTGAATCCTGCTTGCTTAATTAATTGATCTGATTTTCCATGATTTCCTAAGAATTTCCCTAGGCCTAGCGTTTCATCCATATGAATTTTATAACTCTTTTATTTTCTGTTTAATCTTGCAATTTAATTACAATATTTTGGTTTAGCATAATTAAAAGATTATTAAATCTATTCTGTGAATCTAGAGTCTTTGTGGATTCGATCCCTAAATACTACAATGATCTCTTAATTTGAGAGAGTAGCTCTAGGGTAAATTTGAGCATATCAAAATTTGGCGCCGTTGCCGGGGACTCTTTTGATTCACCATTAGATTAAAGTCTTTGATTTTGTCAAAAATTTTATTTTTCTATTTTACTCACACGCTTTTGTTTCTTTTCTCTTGTGTGTTTCAGGTACATGCCTTCTAAGCCTAACACCAGGAACAAACCTACTAGTCCAGTTGTGAAGCTTACGAACCAAGAGTTAGGACAACTAGAGCGTGACAACAAGAAAGCAGCCAAATATACAAAGATGGTCAACCCAATCATATTAAGACCATATGAGGCTGGAGTTTTGAGGGATCAAGAGGGTCATGTGCGAAACGAGCAAGACCAAAAACTTGATGTTGAAGGACGGGTTATTCAGGAAGAACTCGTCGCATTCGATGAGAATGCACGTTTCATCGACTGACACAATGATGGCATCGATCGACGCAACCAAGAAGGCATCGACCAATGCAACATTGGCGTCGATCGACGCAATGCCAGAGCCGGTGCAGATGAAGCTTATTTGGAAGGTTACAACCAACCGAACCTTCAGGCTAGCCGGGACAACAATGGAGAGCTTGTTAAGACCACACTTATTCTATGAAAACCGCTTCGCAATTGTCCCTCCTCCATTTCCAAGGAATGATTTTGAGTTGAAGTCTGCCTAATTTGCTCTTGTTGGACAAAGGCCATTCCAGAACTTGCCACATGAGAAGCCTCTAGACGACATTGAGCACTTTGAGGATATAGTCACAAGCATCAAGGCTAATGGAGTCACAGAGGACTATCTCTACTGTAAGCTTTTTCCCTACTCTTTTGCTGGGGAAGCATCTCATTGGCTAAGACATCTGAAACCAGGATCTCTGAAGACTTGGCATGACATCAAGGTGGCTTTCCTCAACTACTTATATAATGATGCGATGTCTGATGAGCTGCGGACTAAGCTTTCCACCTTTAGACAAGGACCAGCTGAATCTTACAAAGCTGCTTGGGTAAGGTTCAAAGCATACCAGAGAGACTGTCCGCATCATGGTTTCTCAGAGGTGCAGTTGATTAGTATCTTTTTTAGTGGTATTGACTGGAGGTATCAGATGGCTTTGGATGCTGCTAGCGATGGGAACTTCAAGACAAGGTATCCAGATGAGGCTGAACATTTGATTGAAAGACTAGCATCAAGCAACAGTACTAAGAATGCAGACCTAGAGCGGAAAAGAACACATGAAGGCCATGATTCAAATCAGTTTGCTACGGTGAATGCTAAGTTGGATACAATGCATAACCTTCTTGTTGGAAAGAAGTCAGTCCATTTTGCTGAAGATGTTGAGATTTTTTAGCCAAAGCCAGAGACTATAGAAGAAGATGTTAACTATGTGTATAGAGCTGGGTATCCGGGTCAAAAGTTTGGAAATCAGCAGGGCAACAGACCTTACAGTGGGAACTTCTCAGGCTACACTCCTAAGCCGGATTACCAGAAGCAACAACAGAAAATCGGCTTTACAAAGACCTATGGTAATTCTTCTTATCAGTCTCCACCTCCAAAGACTTCTGAGAGTCGAATGGAGGCCATGCTTGAGCAGATTCTTCAAGGTCAAGAGCAGTTGACAGTGGACTTCAATGGGAAGATTGATTCTGTATACACTGAGTTAACTGGGAAGTTCGAAGCATTAAACACTCATGTTAAGAAGCTGGAGAGTTAAGTGATTCAGACTGTTGGGTCTGTTAAAAGACAAGAGGAACTTCTTTCTAGAAGAACAGAGTCGAACCCCAAGCATGCTTGTAATGCGATTTTGGTGAAGAAAGAAGACGATGATACGGTAGTGGAGCTAGAATCTACCGATGCACAATAGCATTGATCAATGCAATCACCACCAAGCGTCGATCGATGCTCCATCAGTGTTGATCGACACCCCCTACAAACAGCTCCGGTTTCTATTCCAGTTCCACCAATCGAATAAGAAAAAGCTTATTAGCCTAAGGTTCCTTTTCCTAAGCCTAGGAGATCAAAATAGGCGCTTGAGGAAGCTAGATGCAAGGCTATGATGGAAAAGGTAATGATTGAGATACCTTTGATTGATGCAGTCAAGTTTTCTCCTGGGATTAAGCGGCATGTCAAGAGAATGGTTACTAATGGTTTGAGCCCTGAGGAAGGAGCTTTGCTAACCAAGGACATTGGTGCAATTCTGCTGAACCAGCCTCCACAGAGAAAGAAAGAGAGGAAGTAGGAAGTGGTTGTCTCTAAGAAAGTGAATGCAATGATTCAGAGTAGGATTGTAGAGAAGTTACCAGATCCTGGAAGTTTTTTGTTAGATTGCTCTATCTCCACAGGAAGGTTTCCTCACTCTCTTTGTGATCTTGGTTCTAGTATCAACTTGATGCCACATTATGTTGCTGTGAGACTTGGGATGACAGATTTCAAGCCAACTAAGATCTCCCTTATCTTAGCTGATCGATCCAGAAGGATTCCTGAAGGTGTATTAGATGATATTCCGATTTAGATTGGATATTGCATGATTCCCACTGACTTTCTGGTGTTGGAATATGACAAAGAGCCTAGTGATCCTCTCATCTTAGGACGTTCATTCTTGGCTACAGTTGGTGCCATCATAGATGTGAAGAAGGGACACATATCCCTAAATGTAGTTGATTTGGTTATGAACTTTGAGATGGACAAGCTGAGAAGGGCTCCCACTATTGATGGTCAGAATTTTATGTGGAGATTGCTTCTAATGATGATCCACTCATAGAGCTTCTTGGAGACGTTACTGCTGGGTATGTCAAAGAGTTGGAGCATGTTGAGGAAGTGAGTAAGCAAGCTGTTAAGCTTGAAGTTTGGAGTGGAGATCATCTAATCAGTACTAGAGACCATGATGAGGTTCTGATCCATGACAAGTCGCTAGTAGATGACGTTTTTGTATTAGAAACATGGATTGATGAGGTTAGTTGCAGAATCGTTTAAGAAACACGAGTTGCAGGCTCAGCATCAACCGATGCAGCTGTTGCATCGATCGACACACCTCGACGAGAACGTTCGGACTTGTCCAAAACCGAAGATTCTCGAGTTGATTCCTTAGCTGCAAGTCCTAGACCAGTTGTAAAGCTGAAATCTCACTATTCCACAGTCCATAATCCACAGGTAAAGAAAAGGTACGCATCTCCTTCTCCTAAACTTCCTCCTATCATCAATAAGAATATCAAAGGTACAAAAACTGTTTTGCAGTTAACCAAGCCATGAGATTATCGTAGAGCGCTTGTTTCTTTTATTGATGATTTTGCAGGACATAAAAGAAGCAAACTCGTCCCTAAGTCCCGCCCTGGTCCTGTTCCTCATGTACTTGGCACACCTCATTCATCTACTGCTTATACACCACCTTGGATGAAGAGGCCGTTCTATCGGAAGCATTCACTGCCATGTTCTGATGCCTGAGCTCCAACACAATCAAGCTAATGAATGAAAACAAGCGCTTAGTGGGAGACAACCCACTCTTAGGTTTTTATTTTCAACTTTGAGTCATTTTTATTCTTGCTTTGATTCAGTTTGAATTTGTATTGAATTATGAACTTCTATCTATCATGTTGTATTTAATCTTGTGTTTGAGTGATTCTTAGCAGTGCTAACATCCAAGGAATGAGAGAAACACAAATTAATCGCAGCTAACTCAGGAGATTTGTTTGTACTCTCTGCATCTGCAGAGTGCATCGACCGATGCAGCTGTTGCATCGACCGATGCAGCTGTTGCATCGATCGACACAGAACATCCAGATTGATAACACGTTTTTGTTCACAATTTCAATACTCATTCATTTTTGTTTATTTTTCTTCGTCAATCTCTTGCTTGATAACACTGGGGACAATGTTGTTTAAGTCTGGGGGAGGCTGTTACTAATTGCGTTTTTGTTTTTGAGCGTCAGTTCAAAAAAAAAAAAAAGAAAAAAAAAATTGTTTTATTGAGTCAAAAGTTTTGTTGGGAACTATGATTTTTCTTTTTAGAGTACTGATTTGGTTGATTAATGTTGCAGATTGAGTCCAAAATCCGACCAATGAAAAATCTAAAAGCTGACCATTGAACCAGAGACATCCAAATTTCCAACATAATCCACAAAAGCCTGAGGTAATTTCTGCGCTTTTCTTTTTACCTCATCAAGGAGATTGATTTTCATAGGGCTTGACTCCTCGTTCATACCTGACAAGTAAGATTTCGAAAAAGAAAAAAAAAATTTGGTACTCGTCTCCCTTATTTAAAGTTTGAAAGATTTTTCCTGAGAGCTTTGATTAAAAAAAAGAAAAGAAAAAAGAATAGAAGATGAGATGATTTTGATCAGTTTAGACGGGTAGGTAAATTACCTGTGACCCCATTATTCTACTCTTGAGTCAAATGATCACACAAAGTTTGGAAGCGAGGGATAGGTAAATTACCGATAACCCCATTATTCGCCTACACCTTTGATAAAAAGAAAAAAATAATAATAAGAAAAAATAAAGCAACGCTCAAAGGAAGATAAAAATAGAATAAGTCTGAGGGAGCTCAAAGGGAGATACAAATAGAATAAGTTTGGGGGAGAGAAAGAGTACCACACGTGTTAAAGATATTGTCTTGTTTGTTATGGTATTGGACGGGAATGAGTCTAGAAGGCTCTTGACATTGATCAAATTGATGAGTCCCAATCGATGAAGGCTTAATGGAGGATGTTGTGGAATTTGGGATGCTACAAATGCCAACGGAGAAGTACATGGTGGTTCGATTTGGATTTATCTGCTAAGCATATGGATTATGGTTTGGATGATCATGGCATTACTTTAAAAAGAAAAGGAGTTTCCGCGTTTTCAAACCTTTTCCACAGATGAAGTTCTTGATTTGCTTGAGGGCAAGCAAAAGCTAAGTCTGGGGGAATTGATATATCATGGTTTTTAGGTGTTTTTAACCATGATAGAAGGAGTCTTTTGATTTGTTTTCTAGGTTGTTTTTGAGTCTTTATAGGATTAGGTACTCAATGGCATGGATGAAACATAATGGACCTAAATATGAAGATTTGGAGCATAATCAAGCATTGAGACTGAGATACGAAGTCGAAAACGAGTTCAGGAGTATGCATCAACCGATGCAACCACTGCATCGGTCGATGCAACCACTGCATCGGTCGATGCAGCTTACACAATCCAAGGCGGAAGTTTTCCCACAAGTTTTGGAAGATTTACAAAAATTGCCCAAGCTTTCCTTATTTGCAATTAAGGCCCCATTCGTGTAAACTAGTATATATAGGATTTTTATGGTCATTGTTTAGACCTACGCTTTATTTTTTCCTGCAACTTTTGAGAGAGAACCCTGTGAGATTTTAGAGAATTTTTGGAGAGAAGAATAAAGACTCCTTCAGAGAAGATTCAGAACTCCTTTTTTTCTTGTTTTTTTTTTTTTTTTTCAACCAAACATTAATTAAATTAAAACAAAACTCCTAGATTGGTTGCCCAAACTGGAGGAAAGTTGTTTACAAAAGTCGTGTCCGACAATAGCAATCTAGAGGAACGAGCTAAACAATCCGCCTTCACATTGGACGTCCTTGGGATTTTAGATAGGGTGAAAGGAGGCAAGGAGGCACTAAGCACCTGGAACTCATCAAGAAGCGTAGAGAAAGCCGGCCACTCCTCCGGGGCTTGCACCATTGAAATTAGCTCTGCAGAGTCTGTCTCGAACCTCTGGCAATCAATGCCACTAGAAAGGATACACTCCATCGCCCATAATAATGCTTCCAGCTCCGAATGAAGTGGGGACGCACTGCGACGTTGACATCTAGCACCCAAGACTTAAGTCCTATTCTCATCATCACCACACCACCATCCTAAACCTGAGTTTGGTTTCGTAGATTTCCACGAACCATCAACTTGACAACGAATTATCATCTCCGGATTAAGACGAATTATCAACTTGGCCCTTTTCTTCTTCTTTTAATCTCTTAATACAATTTATTCAGAATATCATTTGTGTTTCATTGATTATGTCTGAGTAGATCTGCTTGTTAGGTTTAGGGTTTCTCATTAGAGATTTCATGGATTATTAGATTGATTAATTGTTTGGATTCATTATCTTTCTTGTTCTTCACCATAGGTTGTTCTTAATGCTAGATCTTTGATTAGTCATCTGGATTTAGATCTTAGGATTATTGATTGATATGAGAATATAATTGATTTTCCTGACAAAAACCTTTGGTGAGCAAAATTACTTTTAGCAAAGAGATTTGAATTAGTGATTTTGTGAACAAATCTAAACTTGATTTTATTGCTGGTTTTTAACTTGAATTTTGCAAAGAGATTTGGATTTTCGGGTTTTAAATTTAGATAATATTTGCAGTGAGAACTGATTTATTTTACAATTGTGTTTAGAGTTCAAGAACGGTGCTTAATTGTTGAATCCTGCTTGCTTAATTAATTGATATGATTTTCTATGATTTCCGAGAATTTCCCTACGCCTAGCGTTTCATCCATCTGAATTTTACAACTCTTTTATTTTCTGTTTAATCTTGTAATTTAATTACAATATTTTGGTTTAGCATAATTAAAACATTATTAAATCTATTGTGTGAATCTAGAGTCTTTGCGGATTTGATCCCTAAATACTACAATGATCTCTTAATTTGAGAGAGTAGCTCTACGGTAAATTTGGGCATATAAGTACACCATTGAAAGTTTGAAATTTATAAACATAGATAGGATTATTTACTAATAATTAAGAAAGGTCAAACCTTTTAAAGAAAGCTTTTAAAATAGAGAATACCCTAGAATAACACTACTTTAGGTTTTTCTTCCAAAGTTAGCACACAAGTTTAATTGTTCCAAATCTAGCATTTGTGAATATTAAGTATTTAAATTAAATAACAAAATTTATTTTTAAAAGAGAACAAAAAAAATCAAACTCACTGTTCTTTTTAGCTTTCTTATGTGAAGCTTGTGATGAATCTTCTGAGATCTTCATTTTCGATATCAGATTTTTCAATTAACTTTAAATCAATCGATAGAAGCTCCAGTGAAGGGATTTAAGCAGAGATTCATTGAGTCCATTACCAATTGGATTCAGATTCGTAGTTCTGTTTTGGTGTTGGTGATTTTAAACAGCGACGAATTAGAGAGACGAGATGGTTTGATGTTGTTAGCTCAATATTCTACTCCAATGGTGAGATCGAGATCTCAAGAAACGACTAGGCATGTGACTCCCACGTTTTAGTTGATGTTGAGAAGCCGCTTCCCAAATCCAAATAGAGATCTCTACATTGAAAGCTTCTTTGGCAGATTTCGACACAGATCTGGCAAATATCTCTAGAAAGATGGGTGCATATACAAAGATGATTGAAAACGAGGTAAAACTTCAGGGAAAGACAAATTCTAAAGGTGATTAGTGTTTTACTTTATTCATCTTATTAAGTTGCGTTCTCCCTATTCTAATAAAAAAATAAAACAAATTGTTTAGTGATTATTGGAGAAGATGCAAATCACTTTTAATGGATTATGTGAGAGTATAGTTTTGCAGCTCTTCTTGTCACTTTGATTCAGTTTTGACATATTGAATAAGAACTTGAGAGTGTTGTTTAATGGTTTATGTTTGGTTTTGAAATTTCTAACAATGTTTATTCTTTGATGAATCACATGTCCAAAGTGGATGGGTGTTATGTGATATGCTCAAATTAATCCCTAGAGCTACTCTCTCAAATTAAGAGGTCAATGTAGTACTTAGGGGTCGAATCCACAGAGACTCAAGTCTACACAATAAATTATAGAGTTTTTTAATTATGCTAAACAGATTAATTTAAAATTGAAATAACAATGCAAAGTATTAAATAAAAGCTGTTGTAAATTCAGAAGATCAAAAAGCTAGGCCTAGGAAATTTCTCAGGAAATTAGAAATTATTAAACCAAGAAATAATTAGGATTCAAGCAATTAAGAACAGATCTCTAAACACCTTTGTAAAATAAATCAGTTCTCACTGCAAATATTATCTAAATTTAAAACCAGAAAATCCAAATCTCTTTGCAAAATTCTAGGTTAAAAATCAGCTTTAAGAACATGTTAGATTGTTCACAAAATTACTAAATCAAATCTCTTTGCAAGAAGTAATTTTGCTCATCAAAATGTTTTATCAGGAAAATCAATTATATTCTCATATCAATTTATTTTTCTAGGTTATTAATTCTAGGTGATCAATCAAGAATTAATATGAAGAACAACCTATGATGAAGATCTAGAAAGATAATGAATCCTAAATAAACAGATCTAATAAATCATAAAATCCCTGTGAAAAACCCTGAACCTAACAAGCAAACTACTCAGACATATTCAATGAAAAACAAATCATAATTCTGAATAATAAGCAATTGAAATTAAAAGAGTAAAGAGGGAGTTTATGAATTCTTCTCTCAAAGCAGTTCAGATCTCTCTCCCAAAAGCTCTCAAAATCTCACAGGATTGCAGAAAATAAAACTTGCTAGAATAAAACTTAAGGGTTTCTAAAACCTAAAAATATTATATATATATATATGTCCTAAAACACGTCAGGGACTTATGTTGCAATTATGGAAGACTTCAGGCAAAATTTGTAAAACTTCCAATTATGAAGACTTGAGTCGGATTGTCTTGGTGTCGACCGATGCTCCTTTGGTGTCGGTCGACGCTGGTCACATGATCAGACTCCAAATTGATTTCTTCCGGTTAAATGCACCAAAATGATCCAAATCGCTCCATTTCGCTCCTTCCGTGCCAAAATCCTAGAAAACCTGTTAAGACTCTAAAACATCCTAGAAAACAAATCAAAAGACTCAAAAAGCACACTTATATCATGGTTACAAGCCGTAAAAACCATGATATATCATTATGCGAAGTCAGCAGATATCAACACCACAATTGTTGCATACCAAGTGTTTGTTATAATGTCATTGGGAACAAAGTAGTTGGTAAAAAGTAAGAAAGTTTGTTGTTGTCGTTGATTTTGATGTCTTCAGCTTCTTCGGTTTGTAGTTCATCAGTTACAGAGTGGCTTAGTATTGTTGATGAGGCAAAGTATGTTGGTGGTGGAGGATCTTCTGGTTCTAGTTATCCCCGTTTTGAGATTTTTGTATATGTAGGAATAGCTTCCTAAAATTAAAGAACGCATTCCTAAACATTATGAAATTCTTCCTAAATTCAAAGAAATGAATTTATGAATCTTCTATTCATGTGGTGCCTTAATGTATCACAAATTACTCCAATATGATGAATTTTATGCACTTAATTGTTTTCAATCATTATGAGATTTATACATCATCACTTTAAAATGTAATCTTCATATAATATTTCAACCATTATTTTTATGAAGAGCATCCTGAATTTCAAAGTGTCCTTCTTAAATATTATTTTAACTTTCCTAAATTTGAATAATTGTGTTTCTAAATCTCTATTTTTGTGTGTGTTTGCTTCAATGTATCAAATATTACAGATTGCTCCACTAGTGAGGGGTAATGATTTCATTTTTGTGCACATCCTAATGTTTGGAAATCTAAACTCTTTTTATGAAAGTCATCATGAAGTTCAATAAAATCCTTCCTGAATTTCATAACAATTCTTTCCAAATTTCATACAATCCTTCCTGAATTTCATAAAATCCTTCCCGAATTTCATACAATTCTTCCTGAATTTCATATAATCCTCCCTGAAATCAGAAAACCGAGAGAAGAGAAATAAAAAAAAACCCAAGTGAGTTCAACGTGTTAATCGAGTAAAACAGTCGGTGAATCAAGTAAAGATGGTGAAGTAACAGACAAAAAGGAAGAAGATTCAAAAGGAGGAGGAATAAATTAAAGGAAACATGGGACAAAGAGAGAGAGAGAGAGAGAGAGAGAGAGAGAGAGAGAGAGAGAGAGAGACCATGCACCTTTGATCTGGACAAAGCCAAATATAAGAGACGGTAACATAAGCAGATTCCATGGAAACAATGATTTGAACAAGTTGCAAAACAGAACACATTATATATAAATTTGTGCTAGTTTTGGAACAATTGAAAACATGTGCTAATTGTGGAAGAAAAACTTAAAATGGTGCTATTTTTGTCAATTTCCCTTTAAAATATTCTCACAAATAGAAAAAAATAAGGAAATTAGGTTGTGATGTAACAAGTTTCTTTCAGCTACGGCTACCAAAGCTGATTAAGTTCTTGTGGATGAAGCCTCACGTAATAATCATGGATGTTGGCTGTAAAATGGAAGATTGAAACATTAACTACACAAAAACGTAATTACATGGTCCAACTGTAGTTACTACATGAATCATTCCTACTATTAAAAGAAAAGTCGTTTATAAAACTAACCTTAATTTTGTAAAGATTTACAATTAATGTCATTGGAATTACGACCAAATTAATCTATTTAAAAAAGAGTAAAAACGAAATTTTTCCCCACTAAAAAACGGATAAAAATGCGGGTCAAAATTATCTAGTAATTTAACCCAGTTTTATGTTATAATCTCAGTCGTTCATTGGCTAACTTTTTTTTAAATCCTGACCGTATATTTTGAGATCTTTTTAATCTTAGCCGCCCATAACTCTGTCAATACTTAAGTAAGAAACAAAATCCTGACCCGAAACTTTTTTTTCTCTCTCGTCTCTCTCTCTTAGCAGAACAGTGGGCGAAGATGTTCTGGGATTGAGTTTTACAAGGAGAAAGTGGCGGCAGCAAAGCAGTACGTAAAGATATCGACACTCTCTCTTTCTTTTTTTTTTCTCCCTATTTGTAACGCCCCGACCGTCACATCTAGTAGACCCCATGTCCAATTCCAGTCCATTGGCCCATCTTCCTTAATGGGCCTCACATGCTCTCACTAGGCCCGTGAGCCCATCCATATCCAACGGTCGGTTTGCTACGTCCGAGAGGTTTTAAAGACTTGTTACCGTCCCTACAAATCACCACATGATCTTTCCCTGTGTTTTGTCCTCACACAATTCCGACAGTCACTTCTCAGAAGATCACTCATCCTGAGATTACTCCAGCATAAGCACGCTTAACTGTGCAGTTCTTTCAGGACCCTTGACCGAAGTGCACTTTGGTGACATAGGTGACCAAATCAATTCTTTTAAACCTCTCCGCATGTCACTGAAACCGGGGTGTCACACTAATTGCTTCTTATATTATCGTACGTCCACTAATAGATATGTAAGATCTATTTTGATTTCAAGTTTAAAGGATAGTAGGTTTGATTTTGGGTATTGTTTTCGTTTCTAATTGTCTGATTTTTTTCCATGTTTATTGATTGAATTTTAAAGCAATTTCTAAATTCTGTTTGTATTATGGATGAGTAATTCTGATTAAACTTTTGACATAGATACTAGCAACTGATTTTTTCAGCTTTTAGTTATCCAATTCTGAAAATTTCTATGACCCTTCTCATTCGATCTAATATGATCATTGATTTTTTTGCAGAATCAAATTGTTTATGTTTACCTTTAAGATCCTTTTGCTTTCTTAAATTTGCAGGTCGCAGATTTCGTGATCTTCATCTGTGAGAAACTGGGTGAATCTTCCTCTACGAAGTGTTTGGCTGAGACACTAAAGAAAAATAAAAAATAACTATGGTAAGGGATCTTTCTATTTTTCTATTAATAGTGCTTTTTCATGCTAAAGATCCCACAATTATTGGATAGAGGACTTTCATAGTACATTGAAAATGGCGTTGTAAGCAGTGACTGGAACAGAAAAAAAAATTGTTACTTCTTTATGACGAAATATGACTTGGATTTTACTTGAAGCGTGGCTAAATATATGCTCAAGAGTGTTCGAATTTTTTTAGAGGATTATTGGTTTATTGTTTTTGCAGAGAGTCAAGGATATGATGATGACAAACCAACCTACTCGAATTGGATGACAATGGTCTTGTTCTGGAAATTGAAGTCACACAACAAAGAACCAAACATTTTCACTGTAAGGTATGAAAGTCTTACAACCTTTTCGATTTCTCTTTAAAAATAGTGTAATATTTTTAATCTTTCATGTGATTGTGTACAGATTTAGGAAGCTGGTGTATCCTCATGAAAAATTGTTTATGTTTGTCTCTAAACACAAACCAAAGATAGAGAAGTACATCTCTTTCTTAAGGTAAGTTATTTCTTAAGCTTATAAACCAAAGGAATTTAAAGAACGGTTCAGTGATACTGAAGTGGTCATTGATTTATCAAAATCTTTGTTTTTCTTTCGCTAAAAGGTTCTTTTCTACGGTGTACAAGGAACATTATCCACTTGCTTTGGGTGATGAGGTTTGGAAGCTGAAAAATATTTGACAGGATGTGACTTACAATGTAGATACACCATTTGTTAGCTGAAGATAGATTTTGCTTTGGATTTCTTGGAGAGTTATTAAGTATATCATCACCATCACTTCTTTTTCTCCCTCTTACTACTAGGTAACACAACTGTATACAGTCTCAATCTATCACCATATAAATTTAAGTTGATATAGAGACAAACTGTGCTGTGTATATATGGTATATAATAATATAATTGGTGGGAAGCTGAAGCTAAAAAGTGAAGGCATTAATTTGGGTGTGAAAGCAGGTGAAATAAAAAAGAAGAATAAACATAAGAAACATGAAGAAAAAGCTCTTCACGTTACTGATCATGAACTCATAAAAGGTAAGACACTACCGCTTCATTCTCATAAAGATGACTTGTGTATAATATTATCTATTTGAAGTACATCCTCCTGAAAATCTGTTTGTGTTTAGGCTTAAGCACTAAACACAAACCAGAGATAGAGAAGTGAAGTACATACCTTTCTCTCTTAAGCTTATATATAAACTATAGGAGTTTTAAAAACGGTTCAATGAATCTTTGCTTTCTTATATTAGCCTTTTTGGGGTTTCAAGGGTAAACTATAGGAGTTTTAAAAACAGTTCAATGAATCTTTGTTTTCTTATATTAGCCTTTTTGGGTTTGCTTATTTCTTATGAGTTTAAATTCTTCTTTTACTTTTGTTCTTCAACCACTATTTTCTTATGTTTTGGTTGTTTAATTTACAGGTTAGTTCATGCTTTAAAAGGTTACAAAATATGTCATTTCACGTGAACGTTTGATGGAGGGACGTTTATACTATCTAAAGCATTCTAAGATAAGTCACTAGGTTTTGCAACCAAATCACTCTTTCTCACCTTTCTCATATCTTCAGTACTTAGTAGCAAAAAATTTAGTTACAGCTCGAGCTGCTCCAGTGAAACACAAGTTAACAAGGAAGATCCTACATATAAGACTAGACAAGAGGCAATGACTCTCTCAAGATCTTTTAAGGAAAAGCAGACCACACACTTATCGCCATCAACATCATCATGAGGATGATTTTCTGAGGAGGAGAAGATCCGCTTTACAATGTGAAATTCGCATAGGTTAAAAGACGTATTGTGGGAGATAGCAAAGCAGTTTAGTATAGAAGATGTGAGCAGATATGATTTGAAATACTTAGATGAAGACAATGAATGAGTTTTGTTGAGATGTGACCACGCGCGATGTAATGTGTGTGTAGATGTTTGCAGATCTTTCCCGGGACAAATAATTAAGCTTTTGCTTCAGCTCTCTTCTCAGTGGATGCCCTTCATGAGAATTGAAATGACGATGAAGAGACAAAGATAGATTTTACATATAGTCTGTGTTGGCTTGCAAATGTAGATACACAATTTTTATCCACATGTCTTCTCCTGTCTTCTTCCATAAACTCTGATTATACATACACATTCTTGTGTTTAAGTTGCATTGCAATCATTAGGAAAAATCAAACAGTACTCAACAAGTGACAATGAATTTTTAGTTACCAAAATGACGATTGCTTTGGCTATATAACTTCACTAGAATTCCAAAATTTTAATCTTGACATTTTTTTAAAAAAATGTTAAAACAGAGAGTTGTCCTTACATAAATTCATTTTCCTATCTTTTTCTGATATCACATAAAATGTAGATATTAAATTTGGAAATGAAATGTTAGTATTCCACTTATGAATTAAGCCATTCAATTTTTTTTTTAAAGAAATATATTATTGGAAAATTATTTACCCAGTTAACACCGATATTAGAACATTGATTTGAACATGCTTATATGTTAACCAACTGTCCTAATATGAAAAAGGGAACGACAACGATGATCAACACAAAAATAATCACTATATTACATACTAAAAAAATAAAACTAAAATAAAAGATGGGGCGAGACAGGACATGATAAGATGTGTTTCTGTTACAATTGAAAAATACTATATAATTTCAACCGAAATCTAATCAAAAGCCGATTGAAAATATTTAATCATAAGATTTATTTATTTTTAAAATATACTCTTAATATCATAAGAATTATCTTAATGTTTCTGCACATAATTTTAATGTAAATTAAATTCTAATTAAAAGTCCAATCTATTTATGGTATTACGATGAAAAGTAGTGGATATGAGACAAAAATGAGTAATTCGTATAATAGAAAAATGATACTTAAACGATTTACAAAAAATGTTGACTCTGTGACATGTAAATAAATATTTTGAAACGGGTATTTTGAGAATTTTGGATATTTTTAAAAATATTTGAGAGTTTTTGAGAATTACAATTTCTACTTACTATATAAAGTAAACATCCAAATGGAGAATACATGTATTTCGTATGAATGTTTTAGCCAAAATTTATTAATAACATTATTATATGGATAATTATTTAAAAGAGAATGGATATGGGATATAAAATTTAAAACGGGATGGATTGGGACGAGACGGGATGAGATGGGATGGGATTAGACAAGATTTAACACCCGTAACCAAATTCCTTTAATATTTTCAACAAACACAGACTGTGCTTGATTATTATGGATGGATTGCAAAAAATTGTATATCTTCTAGTTGATGAAGATGATGTCATGTTTACTTTCGGTACAAGTTGCACTATTCTATATATTGAAATGACCGCACCCGGATTCCAAATCCTCACACATGATCTGCGGGAAACGATCTCACCGGAACCCCATAATTTCGACGAGACAAACGGCGTAGAAATCGCTCCTTGCAAAAACATCCACAAATACACCAAACCCCACCTCATCTAGTTACTGAGTCGTATAACCAACCACCCCTAGCGACCGAGTAACAAGAGAGGTGGGCTGGAATATTTGATTATGTCCAGCCACGAACAACACTTCCCCACAAACACTACAATTCACTATCCATTCCTCTAGTGTCGAACGACACCTCAACCTAGTGTCGAACGTCACCCATCGCACCACTTGCGAACAAACACACATACCAACGCTCACGGAATCACTTCCGTCAATCTCTCCTCATCAAAACCTAATTCCAGCTATCCTCCTAGGACCCAAATGCACAACAACGTGCTGGTGTTGACCGACACCACCTTGGTGTCGCTCGACACCCCAAATTTACCCCAAAACCGTCTATACCAGACCACAATACAAACACTTGATTAAAACACAAACCGACCGTTCATTTCACAAACCCACCGTTGGATATGAAGCTTATAGCACCACAAAGCCACCTACCAAAATTCTGCCAAATTGGACTTCGTTTCATCCTCCAAACATTGCCCCGAAGTAGCCCTCTGGAACCAGTTCGGGCTGTTCATCCGCACAAAAAATGTCGATCCAGGCTCCCTTCAAGCTCCTTCTCGCTGCAAAACCCTAATCCTTCACAACCATCTATTTCCTAATCGATTAAACATCAAACAACACGACTTACCTGGATAACAACCATGAGAAAGCCTCATTGACTCTCCTAATCCACCACCAAGTAATCACATCATTCTCCTTACACATGAAGAGGATGGATCTCCTTTCTCCTCCCTTCCAAGTGAGAGCACCACAACTCTTTTGCTTCTTTCCTGATAGCAGGATTTTCACCTAGGGTATCAATTCCCTATGCAGTTGTAGTACAAAGGGTTATCAATCCAAATGGTTGTATTGCTAATAGAGGAGATATGATCAGAAACAAGCAAGTCAAGCCAAGCAATAATTGGGGTTTTATCTAATAATCCTAAATTAGGCAAAGGCAAATAAAAGAACAAGAACCACACGACCTATGCACTCGATGCAAGCATTCGAGTACAGGATCGGGTGGGAGTGATCGGATTAAGAAGAAAAGTATGAACAGCTCGAAGGTATACACGAAGCTGGTGATCGAGTACCAGTCCGGGTAAAGGGTCAAGTTATGAATAAAAACGTAAACAATCAAGATGCGAAAGCTCCTAAGGATGGGTTAATCGACTCCTAAGTGTTCCTGACCAATATGGGATGTCCTACATGCCTCAAGCAAATATTTCCTAGACAATGAATCTCTTAAATCTTGCTAAAACACTCTCGTGATATAAACAATCAACCTTGGTCACTCCCCTACCCAACTCTCGTTGGAGAAACATGACCAAGCATGCATTACAAACCGATTCATTATTATCAATAAACTCCTTACACATATAATCTCTTAGGCTAAGTGAGTAAATCTCTAGCATTGATTGATTCAAGCATTTCAACAACATCTCTCGATGGCAAAACACCCTAGATCTAGTCTCAACCTCTCGGTCTGAAAATAGCATTAAGAACATCAATCTAGAAGGAAATTTATATAAAATAAACATTCAAGCTAAGACATCCTAACCGATCAAGAACACTTATTTATCTTTCCCATCCCTAGAAACTTTATTTCACTACTCATATCTCATGGAAGAAAGCATAAAAACACAAATAAACGAAAATTATATTGTATTGAAAATAAAGTAAAAGTAGAAGAGTACAGAATCGAAACTAAAAAGAATATCAAAAGAAACGAAAATTGAATCCTAATAAAGTGAAAAAAGAGTTTTTGTCGCTCAGTTTCTCTCCCTGAAGTTCTCGCTCTCTGTTCTGAGGGTCTGCGGCGTGCTAGGGCGAGAGGAAGAAGAGGGAGGTTTATATATGGAAAACCTTTTAACCTAGCTGCTCGGTCCTGCCTGAGGGTCTGCTCGAGGGGGTGCACGAGGTTCAAGTCGGGTAACTCCTCGGGTAGGTCTTCAAGTTGTTCTTCCTGCTCTTAGATCCTCCTTGATCGGGTTGAGGTTCAGACTGTTCTTCTTGCACAATTGCTCCTTCGGATATATGCTCGGGTATGACCTTGTTTTTCCCCATTTTAGGCTCTTAAGCACCTATTTTCATCCAAAATGCACAAATGCAACAATGCAGCACCCTAAATGGTCTAAATCCAAATTCCTAAAATAAAGGACCTAAAAATGCTAAGGGTAGGGTATATATAATGCAAAATATGGACAAAAATGGGTGTCTAAAACATGTAAATTAGAGAGTTATCATCTCCTCCTAGAACTACCAAACAGATCCCTCTGCTCCTCTTAACCCTCCTCAAGGCTCCCTTTCTCTCAGGATCAAACTCCCAATCTCCCCTTTTTCTTCCTCCTTCTCTTTTAGAAGCGACCAAAGACTGCCCCCCTAGGAAATAGGCTGCTCGTGCCTTTTAAAACGAGACTTAGGGTTTCCAAACTAAACCAAGCTAAACCAATCGATTTTGAAATAAACCAAACAACCACCAATTTAGAGGTGTCGACCGACACCCTCATTGTGTCGATCGACACCCACCCAAAACTGGGTTTGGGATGTTACAGTTCTCCCCCTCTAATAAAAGATTCGTCCTCGAATCTGAACACACCGCCACTCATCCGCAAAACTTATCCAACCACTGTCGCGATGGTTCGCACCATCCAACCATCTGGTCTGCCACAACCAGGACACCACTGGTCCAAACTACCCTGACCCCACTCGTCAACCTATCCTGACCCCACCGGTAAATCCAAACCATACTCTCCCAATCATCACAACTCTGGTCCCCCCGACAGGCATACACCTGACCCTCCCGATCAACACACAGAAACCCCGAGATTGAACCCCCATCAACCCCGAGATCCACATCCGGTCTCAACTAGAAACCAGAGATTGAACTCCATCAATCTCCTAAATCCACATCCGGTCACAATAGGAAATCTGAGATTGAACCCCCATCAATCTCTTTCATCTGCATCCGGTAACAATAGGAAATCTGAGATTGAACCCCCATCAATCTCTTTCATCTGCATTCGATCACAATAGGAAATCTGAGATTGAACCCCCATCGATCTCCTTAATCCACATCCGGTTACAATGATTATCCCCACGTCCTTGACACTTTTGCCTCCAACTAATATGCTCTTAGGTCGCAACCTTCAAGTCATACCAATCACACTCTCAAACCCCCCGTCTTTGAGCCATACCGTCTCACCCTAGGGTCGTCACCCTCGAGATCTCGGTACCAGGAGAACCCCCATCTCGTCTGCCACCCTCAGGACCACAGTCCCTCGAGCTATCGGTATCTAGGGAACCCCCGTCCACTTAGGAGAACCCCCATCTCCTCATGAGTTGTTCAGGCCCCCCGCCCTTACAGTAAACGGTCATAACGTCTATAACATTTCTTTAACCACGACCACCCCCGTGATCCGCGTAAAAACATCTCAATGTCCTACCAACCACCGTCTCTCCCAGAACATCACCACCGCCATAGCCACCTCCAGGCCTCATTCCAAAACATCCCAACCACTTTGGATGTTCAGACGCACTCTTTCCAAAAATAGACAAGTTCTAACTCCCGTAAAATTTTCCATTTTTGGAAACTTTCTATTTATGGAAACTTTCCATTTCTAGAAATTCTGAACTATTTTCCTAGACAAGTCTATTTCCATTAAAGAGCCTGTCCTAGGACCGTATACGCTCTGATACCATATTGAAACGACCTCACCCGGATTCCCAATCCTCACACAGGATCTGCGGGAAACAATTTCACCGGAACCCCATAATTCCGACGAGATAACCGGCGTAAAAATCGCTCCTTCCAAAAACTTCCACAAATACACCAAACCCCACCTCATCTAGTTACTGAGTCGCACAACCAACCATCCCTAGCGACTGAATAACAAGAGAGGTGGGTTGGAATATTTGATTCTGTCTAGCCACGGACAACACTTCTCCACAAACACTCCAATTCACTATCCATTCCTTTAGTGTCGAACGACACCTCCACCTAGTGTCGAACGTCACCCATCGCACCACTTGCGAACCAACACACATACCGATGCTCACAGAATCACTTCCATCAATCTCTCATCATCCAAACCTAACTCCAGTTGTCCTCCTAGGACCCAAATGCACAACAACGTGGTGGTGTTACGTGCTGGTGTTGACCAACACCACCTTGGTGTCGTTCGACACCCCAACTTTACCTCAAAACCGTCTATACCAGACTACAATACAAACACTTGATTAAAACACAAACTGACCGTTCATTTCACAAACCCACCGTTGGATATGAAGCTTATAGCACCACAAAGCTACCTACCAAAATTCAGCCAAATTGGACTTCATTTCATCCTCCAAACATTGCCCCGAAGTAGCCTTCTGGAATCAGTTTGCGCTGTCCATCCGTAGGTGTTGGTATCGACCGACACCAACCCAAAAATGACGACATTCGAGCTTCCCTTCAAGCTCCTTCTCGCCGCAAAACCCTAATACTTCACAACCATCTATTCCCTAATCGATTAAACATCAAACAACACGACTTACCTGGATAACAACCATGAGAAAGCCTCCTTGACTCTCCTAATCCACCACCAAGTAATCACATCCTTCTCCTTACACATGAAGAGGATGGATCTCTTTTCTCCTCCCTTCCAAGTGAGAGCACCACAACTCTTTTGCTTCTCTCCTCCTAGAACTACCAAACAGATCCCTCTGCTCCTCTTAACCCTCCTCAAGGCTCCCTTTTCTCTCAGGATCAAACTCACAATCTCCCCTTTTTCTTTCTCCTTCTCTATTAGAAGCGACCAAAGACTCCCTCCCCTAGGAAATAGGCTGCTCTTGCCTTTTAAAACGAGACTTAGGGTTTCCAAACTAAACCAAGATAAATCGATCGATTTTGAAATAAACCAAACAAACACTAATTTAGTATAAAAGAGAACGAACATAAGACAAAAAAATTCTGATGGATACGAGACGAAACGGGACGAGACAAGACTGGAAGAGACGAGACGAGACGAGATGAGACGGGATGAGAGGGGATGGGTTGAGACGTGTTTCCCATTCCAAAGTAAACATGACTAGATTTAATTTTATAATTTACATGAAAAATAATACATCTGTGCTATAGGCCTATAGCACTCGGATTAATATATTTTTTAGTCATTTTATTAATTTAAAATCTATACTAATAAAAAGTAGGAGCTATAAGCTCCTAAGACCGTCCACATAGGATTTTAAAACCAATAGAAATTTGAAATATCACTTATTAACATTTTATACAATTTCCAGAATTTTCTATATTAAGAATTATTTTAAACAACCTATCATGATTTGACATGTGATTCATTAATATTTTTTAAATTTACAGAATTTTTTAGAAAAAGGAAAATTTTAAAAGGAAATCAAAGAACTAAGCACAATGTCCCACATCGGCTAGAAATTTTTTAGACAATGGTTCAGAACCAGTATAAATAAGATTAATATGCTTTCAACAACGAATGAGCATGAAAACTTGATTTATCAGGCGTCCAAATTTAAAAGTTTTATTTGGTTTGATCTGGTTTTTTATTTGATCAAATTAAAACTTTAAACAGTTTCAAACAAATATTATAATATTTAAAAATTTTAAAAGTTTAAATATTATAAATATTGAAACTTTTAAAAATTCTTAGCTTTTAAAATTTTTTTAAATATTATAAGTTTTAAATTTTAAAAGTTTAAAATATTATAAATATTGAAAATTTTTAAAAGGTTCAAATTTTATATTTCGAAACCTTTTAAAAGTTTTAAATATTATAAATATTGATGCAAAACATAAATTATCTTATTTATCTATATTTGTGCTTTTTATTTCTTATGAGCTGTAAAACATATTTTTGTGTATGATTTTATAGATGAGTTGATATTCTTTCATTAATTTTTTATTTTTGGGTCTAAGGAAGAAGGATTGACATCGCAAGACCTTAATTTGATGTTTGAGTCAAATTTTGAGGTTTAAAGAAGAAAGGTGGACGACAAACACACATGTTTTATTAGCTATACATAGGCATGACCAGGGTTACGGTTGTCACGGTTAAGGTTTATTAACCATCGGTTATGGTTAGAAATTTTTGTAACCTTAACCAGAACCGTTTAACAAACGGTTAAACGGTTACGTTTAAATACGGTTACGGTTCAAGCGGTTACTGTTATATACGGTTACGGTTATTTGATAATATGATACGGTTGATATTATTTGATGATATAATATAATTGATATTATTTATTTATAATTAATATGTTCTTATAGTGTACTCATATTTCTATATATCATATGATTCATATTAAAAAATAATTATTAGTATATTTTATTATGTTTTTAAAATATTATAAACCAAGTAAGAATTTTGGTTTGAGAAGTTTCTAAACGCGTGAATCTAAAACCAAATAAGTATATGAATAAAATTGTCAATAATTGGGTGCATGTGTTGACTATGCTGGTAATCATGAATTTTACAAATTTTATGAGAAAAGAAATGATTTTGTTCTTGGAGTTTGATGGGTTAACAAGTTGTGTGGTAGTCTAAAAAAAGGTTTTTCAGTGGAAGAATGTGAAGAAGTTGACGAGGAAGAAGAAGAAAAAGAATATAACGAATAACCAAACGATAAAAGTTACGATGACAATTAACATAAAATTTGACAATGAAAATGACAAAAAAAAATAAGAAAAATAAGAAAACATTGAATAAAAACACGAAAACATAGGTGGTAGCAATCAATTAAATATGAAAACGAGTTAAATTCATGATTATAAAATTGTTTCATTTTTCTGGTGGTCAAAGAAAATGGTTTAGGATATGTGAGGTCATCAGTTTGATTTGCCTCGCCTAGACGTCAAATTAAATTTATGATTTTTTTATCAGATTTGATTTTATAACACAACTGATTTTTATATTTTTAAAAATTGTGTATCTGAAATTTAATTTTTTTCCTTAGTACTAATTTTAATTTTTTTTATGAGATAATATTTTATTACCGTAATCAATCATATATAATTTTTATCAAAATATATCAAATAAACTCACGGATAGCGTGGGTTCAAAACCTAGTTTATATAAAAATATTTTTTCCGTGCTACTACCTAGTTAATTATATAAAAAAGGAAAATTAAAAGAACCAACAGATGTGAACGAGAGGCGTGGCCTCCACGCCCTAGTGGACATCTCCGTTATTCCCTTTTTTTTTCTTTCTTTTTTCAAATCTTTCTCTTCTGTCTCGTTTCTTAAAATTTTGTTCTCATTGTTCATCTTTAGTTTCTGATAATCGTACGTTGGCGTGATCTGATCTATCTAAAGATTATATATCTCTTCAAATTATCTCCCAGAAGATTTGTCTCGCATTTTGTAGTATTTCTTTTTTTATGAAGGTACGATATGTTAAAATAGCATTTTGTTATTTTGATTAATGAATCCCTTTTGTTCATATGATCACGTTATAATCTTATTTAAATGCGTGTAGTGATTTCATTTGTGTAGTTGTGTTTGTGAGAAACCCTAACCAATGATGGATGATGATAAAGTTTCCAATGAGCTCTGTTTATTCCCTGATATCAATGTCCATAATGTCCATACCTCGACGCCTTTTGGTAGTATCGTATTCGATTCATCCATTTGTGATCTCCTAAACTTGGAAGATGGTGGAGATACGCCAAATCTTATACCGGAACATAACCCGTTTTTTGATTCTGTGGATGGACATCAAGAAGCAGAGTCGTCTCCGAAGGTGTACATTGCACCAAGAGTCATGATAAACCATCAAGACTCGTTTTCGCTAGATTCTCGAGTAGACGACTATATCGAAGACGCAAGGATTTTGCCTGGCTCACCTGGAGGAATTCAAGATCTTGATCTCACACGTCTTAGAGTTCCTGGCTCACCAAGAGCTTTTGTGCATCCGAGATCATCTGGATCCCCGCGTTTCGGGTCACCAACAAGTCCTATCTTGATCGATACCGCTGCACCTTTTGAATCGGTTAAGGAAGCAGTTTCCAAGTTTGGTGGGATCACAGACTGGAAAGCACATAAAATCCAGACAATTGAGGTACTAAAATAAAACTTTTGCCTTAATTTTCATTGGACCGGTCTTGTTCTTAGTATCTTGTGTTTTATTATTGTCTCCAGAGACGGAAGACAGTGGATCAAGAGCTTGAGAAGATACAAGAAGATATGCCTGAGTACAAGAAACAAGCAGTAGTAGCGGAAGAGGTGAAGCAGCAGGTGGTGATGGAGCTTGAAAGGACAAGGAGTGTTGTCCAAGAGCTAAAACTTGAGCTAGAAAAGGCTGAAAAAGAAGAGCAACAAGCGAGACAAGACTCTGATCTTGCAAAGCTGAGAGTGGAGGAAATGGAGCAAGGGATAGCCGATGAGTCGAGTGTTGCATCAAAAGCGCAGCTCGAGGTGGCTAAAGCGAGGCATTTCTCAGCGGTTTCTGAGCTAGGATCTTTAAAAGAAGAGATAGATATAATGTCTAAGGAGTATGAATCTCTGTTGAGGGAAAAAGATTCCGCTGCCAAAAGAGCTGTGGATTCAGTTTCGGAAGCTAAAGATGTAGAGAGGAAAATGGAAGGTTTGACTATAGAGGTACTTGCCACTAAGGAGTTGCTGGAGTCAGCGCATGCAGCTCATCTTGAAGCACAAGAAAAGAAATTCGATGCAGCCATGGCCAGGGACCAAGACGTTTATAATCAGGAGAAGGAACTCAAAATGGTTGAAGAAGAGATTGAGAGGGTTAGACAACAGATTGATGCAGCTGATGATGTGAAAACAAAACTACAGACTGCTTCTGCCCTTCAGCAAGACTTGAGAGCCGAAATAGCGGCTTACAAAGACTCAAACATGGGGAAGAGAAACAACAGTGACATACAAGCAGCTGTTGATTCGGCGAGGAATGAGCTTGAAGAAGTCAAATCAAACATTGAGAAAGCAAACTCCGAGGTGAAAACGTTGAAGATAATTGTTGGATCATTGCAGTCAGAACTCGAAAGGGAGAAGAGAGATTTATCAGATTCAAAACAGAGAAACAGCGAAGAATCAAGAGAGGAGAGATGCACAGAAATAGCCAAGAAGTTGCAAGAAGCGACCAGAGAGGCAGAGGAGGCTAAGTCACTTGCCGTAGCTGCTCGAGAGGAGCTGAGAAAGGCAAAGGAAGAGTCGGAAAAAGCGAAAACAGGATACTCTGCGATAGAGAGTCAGTTAATAAAGGCGAAAAAGGAAATGGAAGCAGCCAGAGCTTCAGAAAAGTTGGCCTTAGCTGCAATAAAAGCGTTGCAAGAGACTGAATGTGCTAACAAAATCGAAGACATTAGTAGTTCACCAAGAAGCATAATCATTTCAGTTGAGGAATATTACGAGCTAAGCAAGCAGGCACATGAGGTAGAAGAGGCAGCAAACAGGAAACTAGCGGAGATCGTCTCCAAGATCGAGGTGGCTAAGGAAGAGGAATCAAGAATCTTGGAAAATCTTGAGGAAGTGAGTAGAGAAACAACTATAAGAAGGGTAGAGCTGCAAGAAGCAATGGGGAAAGTTGAGAAAGCTAGAGATGGGAAGGTTGTTATGGATCATGAGTTGCGAAAATGGAGGTCGGAAAACGGGAATAGGAGTCCCGAGGGGGGGAATAAGGAGAACTTAAGCAAGTCGAAATCGGCTTTACATAAACCAACATCATTTGTATTTGGTGAACAAGGAAGCAGTAGTAATGTGACGACTCCTGAAACAAAAAAGAAAAAGAAAAGGTTCTCTTTACTACCAAAGGTCTTCATGTTCTTGTCAAGGAAGAAGTCATCAAACAAGTGAGTTTATTACAGGTAGGTTTTACTGTCTTTTTTTTTTAACATATTCTATTTGTATGTTGAGTATCTGAATTGAGAGAGAACAGTGAACTTTTAAGTTTGTTGGTTAGAACAGATTTGTTGTACTCTTAAATGAAATAAAGGTATTGATACACTTGTCGAATAATCGAATTTTCGTTACAAAAGAATGTACTTAAGAAGCAGAGGTGAAGAGGGTTTGAATAATGGTCTTATGCCACGGATTTGAGAGATGCTCCACAAGGTTATCGATAGGGCCAGTGTGAGTCACAGAAGCTTGAACGAAGAAGCCGAGCATCGCCATCATTGCTAGACGACCTGTTAAAAAAAACAACCAAGCAATGTCACACACACAGAGATTACAAGTAAGGAAGCAAACCAATGAGTCTATTACCATTCTTGATCTCTTTAAGCTTCCAGTCATGAGCATTTTGAATGTCCTTAGCCAAGCCTAACGGGTTCAAAAGCGGTCCTCCGGGGTATCCAGGCTCAAGCCCTTCGAGTGCTGCTTCAATTCCAAAGAAGAAAGATTCTTCTTTTGCTTGAGATCCCCGAGAGACAAAATCCATATACCTTTTAGTCTCAGCAAACCTGTGGAAACAATAAAGAATCATTCTAAGCTTTTGTTGGTTAACAATATAGTTATTAGATATACATAGATAATGAGTTTGATTCATTACCCCATAAGTAGGAACTGTACAAAAATGAGTGTTTTTGTGCTAGCAAAATCAAATTTGACAGCTCCAGCTTCATACCAAACCGGTAAATCACGAATCCGTGTGGTCCGAAGCAGCTATATAATGCAACCAAACAAACTTCTAAGCTGGCTATGTTTTGAGATATTTCAACATTTCAAAACTGAGAATGTTGGAGATTAGTGATTTACATCTGTGAAGAGTATTCCTGCAACACCGAGCATGGCGAAACGAGAGTGAACAAGCTCTGCTTGAACATACCATTTCAAGCTTTCCGGATCCTCTCCTAACCCGAGTGGGTCGAAACCATAATCTCCAGCTAACCTTTATTTTCAAGAACACAAAAAGATGGTCTAAATTTGAAGCTTTTGTGCAAATGAAGACAACAAGGAACTCACTTTCCATCAAGATAAGGAGGAGGGTCGAGGCCAGGTAGCCACGTGGGACGTTCAACAGCCACCATTGGATCGATGCCTCCTCCTGCAGCTCTGACGGATGAGATTCTTCTAGTGATGAAGGATGAAGCATCGCAACGACGGTGAAGAAAGCCTCCGGTGATGCCTCCACGTAAAACAACGGCCATTTTGCTCTGTTTTTTTTTTTGTTTGCTTACGTTTGTGTTCTGCTCTGACTCTGTTATTGTTATCGGCAAGTTGAAGCTAAGAAAGTAACGTGGTCCACGTAAATTAATCATTTTGTTAAAATCCGTAGATATAAATGTAAATAAATAAATAAAAAGGTAACTATTTAGAATGAAACGGTTTGAAGTTTTAATTATATCTCATAATATTTATGTTTTTGTTTTTGGTTTTTTGTTTTTAGCATTCTATGGTACCTTGTAAATTAAAATGAAACAAACCCCGAATCCTGACTAGAGTTTGAAAGAGTTCGAAGTGATGGACAGTATTGCGAACGGAAGTTGTTGAGACTTGTGTAGGTTGCATAGAATTACAGTGTACACGGAAAAGAGGTGAGCAAAAGGAATTGTGATAAGATTTTACAGGAAGATTGAAAAAAGAAGAAGAAACTATTATCTATTTTCTATTTAAAATTTGGGATAGAAACGAAATTTCTCCAAATTTTGAAACATAACAATAATAAAATCAAAATTTCATCATTCAACTTATTTAAAGTTTGGTTTTAAAATGAAAAATGTTTCGGTTTTCCCTTTCGTTAACCTCTTTTCCTTTAATCCAATAAAAAGATACCATCTAGTATTAGTTTAAATCAAAAATTAAAAAATTTATAATTTTTTTGACATCCTTCACCATCAACATCTCTTCTTTTTCTACTTTTTTTTTAATATATTTTTCATAATTAAAAATTAAACTTAACAAACCAATATATAACTATTTTTTAATTGTAAAATCTAAACTCTGATTTCCATTTGTCAACTCAAACTCAAACCGACATGTAATCTCCTTTAATTAGAAAATCTGAACTCTAATTCTCATTTGTCAATTTAAACTGACAAATAATTTCATTTAATTGTAACATCTAAATTTTATTTATAAACTCAAACCGACGTATAACCTTGTAAACCAAAACTCAATAATATATTATTATTATTTTAAAATATAAAAATATTATTTTTTTATTAGATGGCATAGTTTGATTGGTTGAAAAAATGAGATGAAAAAAAGGATTCGCCCAAGTATTTTCCTTCCAAAATTAGTTTTTAAAGTTATTATGATATACTAGAAGTCTATCGATCATATGATAATTTTGCTCTAGGTTAAAATCATATAAAGTCTTATTAGATTTGTACCTGCATTACGTCATGGAGATAATGTTTTTTTGAACAACCAACTACTTGCATTAACTCAAAAAAGGTTCAGTACAAGGCAGAAGTGCCCGTTTAGCCAGAGCATCGACGATACGATTTCTGTCTCTTGAGATATAATTAAAAGTACAGCTAGAAAAAGAGGAGGATAGGTGCAGGATATCAAGGAGAATCCCGTGAAGTTCCTTGGTTTGGATCTTCAAATTGAGAGCTTTGACCAGCGTTTGCGAGTCTGAAGCGACATATAGATGGGTAAATCCCAATTCAACTGCAACTCCGACTGCTGTGAGAGTTGCTATTGCTTCGAACATCAAAGGAGATCTGACATGGTCGGAAGATGAGGAGCCTTGGATCAGGGGTAGATCAGATTGGTCTTTGAAGATCTAGCCAAATCCCGCCTCTTTGTTCGTCATCCAAGCAGCATCCGTGTAACAAAATACCGTGAGAGGGTGTAGAGGTGGTCGAGTTTCCACAAGGTAAGAGACCTTGGAACGAGTTTCTTTCACTTGAGCATTCTGCCATTCTTTAGCCCTAGTAATTGCTAATAAGAGTGCTTCCTCTGCCTGGATCTGTTGTTTACTGAAGATCAGGCGGTTCCGGGCTGTCTAGATAGTCCAGAAGATCCAGGGGAAGAGAGGGAGGGCCATGACCCACCCACCCCAGACGGCGGAAGGCTAATCAAGTGAGTTCCGACAGATAAGCCCTATTTAACATGCTGGATGAGTTCGGAGTTAATGTTTATAAATTAATTAACATGATATTAGATCTTAAAGACTATTTGTTGTGAACTTAAAGAGGTACTAAAGATATATTAAGGCAATGTTTAATGGTTTTTAAGTGGATTTTAGATTATGGTTTTTGGTTTCTAGATTTTAAATTTTGGTTTTTAGTTTTTGGAATTTTGCAAAAAAAAAAAGAGAAAAATGTTTAAATGAAAAAGAAATCGTTTGAGAAAAGGAAAAAACTCAAAATTTTGGTTTATGGATTCTTAGAGGAGGGTATTCAACTTGATCGTTTAAGGATTTGTAAAGATTTAAAAATTTTAGAATTTTGAAAGATTTAAGAGATTTTTAGGAGATTTGATTGTGTTTTAGAGTTTTTCTATTTTTTTGAAAAAGAAAATAAAATGTGATTCTATGAGATTCTATGAGATTTTATTAGTAAACTTTGGGTGATTTTAAAATATTTTATATATAAAAAAAACCTATGCCAAAAAAGAAAATTTCGCTTATTTGTGAAGTTGTAGGAGATAAAGAGGTAACTTTGTCGCTGCAACCAAAGAGTCTAAATCTGGTCAAGATGATCCACTAATACCATATTTGATTGTTGAAACTTAGAGTTCTTGATTAAAACATACAACAAAGAAAAAGAAGCTTCAAGTGAGATCAAGTGAGATGAAGAACAGAGGAAGAAAAGCTAAGCGAAAAAGATGAGCAAAAAGAAGAAGAAATGTCGTGAAGAAGATCAACGACACATGAGGAGAAGAAGGAAGAAGTCAACAAGGAAGTTGAGCTTGGTCAGCAAGGAACCGATCTGATTTTTCAATGTAGACTTTTTAGAGTAAACAAATTCTTGTTTGTTCTCTCCAGACATGAACAAAAACAGAGTAAACATGATGATGTAAGCTTAATTTTTATATTATTTGATATAGGAACCCGGATGAGGGTACCCAAGTGGATAGATGGGAATAGGCAAATGGTTGATAACACTTGTTCTGCCTACTCGTTGGATGATAGATGGAATGCAGTGAAGAGATGGTGAATAGACAAATGGTTGATAACACTGTTCTGTCTATTCGGTAGCAGTGGAAGATGAAGAGATAGATGGGTGGAGTGAGGGACGCCACACAGATATATGAAAGGATCTATGATAAGTCAAATCTCAGTCTTCAAGGATTCACACACAAGAAGAAGGAGAAAAGGGTGGTTGCTTCTATCTCAGAAGAAAACCTAAGATAACTCTCATTTTATTTACAATGCTGAGAAGGGACCTTATATAACAATCCAGCAGCGGGAGACCTTCTAGGGTCGAAATTATTACAAATAAAAGGACTAAACTTGCAAAAACAACAGACTCAATTTTAGGACCTAAATAAATAAAGACTCACAAAGACACAACGGTCAATTTCTACAAAACAAGAAAAGAACCATCATTTATTATTTGAATTCAAACACTTAACTTGGTAATAGCTCTCATGCACGCTCCAGCCCTTCATTGATTGCTTCAGAAATGATGAAAAGAACTGGTTCTTTAATTCCTTGTAAAACCGGCAAAAATGATACTTTTGGAGTCTTCTCTTTGGAATCTTCTAGCTCAATGAGAGTAATGAGACTTTCAATGGACTTGTTGAATTATTCCCTTAAGGTTCTTGCTCCCAATCTTGTCCTAGGTGTTTGTATCATTGTTGGTAGAACGGGTTCTTCAGGAAATGGTAGAACGGGTTCTTTAGGAAATTGTAGAACGGGTTCTTCAGGAAATTGTAGAACGAGTTCTTCAGGAAATGGTAGAACGGGTTCTTCAGGAAATGGTAGAACGGGTTCTTCAGGAAATTGTAGAACATATTCTTCAGAAAATGGTAGAACGGGTTCTTCAGGAAGTTGACTATCATTCCCTCCCTCTTGAGAAAGTTCTGTCTGTAGAACTATTTCATCTGCATGGAAAGGAGATAAATCAGCAACATTAATTAAGGTAGGAGAAATGTTCAGCTCACCTGGTAACTCAATCGTGTAGGCATTGTCATTGATTTTCTCTAAGACCCGAAATGGTTCATCTCCTCTTGGTGATAGCTTGGACTTCCTCTCCTTGGGAAATCTTTCTTTTCTCATGTGTAACCAGACCCAATCTCCAGGTTCAAACTTCAGCTTCTCAAGATTCTCTTTAACTCTTTGGTGAAGTTTCTTCACAAAGTCAGCTTTGGTGACTCCTTCTGCACTAGAATAAACAGCTTGGGGCAGAGGTGTGATGTCTAATGGAGAGGATTAAAACCATAGACAACTTCAAATGGCGAGAATTTGGTACCAAAATGCTTAGCATGATTATAAGCACATTCAATGTAGGGTAAACAAGATAACCACTTTCAGAGATTCTTACCCATCGTAGCTTTCAAAAGAGTGGAGAGAGTACGATTAACTACCTCAGTTTGGGCATCAGTTTGAGGATGAAAAGTGGTGGAGAAGAGTAGCTTAGTTCCAAGCTTTTTCCACAAGGTCTTCCAAAAGTGGCTGAGGAATTTGGTGTCTCGATCTGAAACAATGGTTCTTAGGATTCCATGTAAACGCACAACTTCTTTGAAAAAGAGTTCAGCGGTCTGAGAAGCATCATTTGTCATGTTACGTGGAATGAAATGCGCCATTTTAGAGAACCGATCCACCACAACAAAGATAGAATCTCGGTTGTTGACCTTAGGCAGTCCAAAAAAAAAAATTCATAGAAATATCTACCCATGGTAAGTTAGGAATGGGCAAAGGCATATATAAACCATAAGGATGTGACCTGGATTTTGCTTTCAAGCAAGTGATGCACTTTGCGTAGAACCTTTCCACATCTCTTTTCAAATGCGGCCAAAAGAAATGTTCCATAAGAACACTTAGAATTTTGTCTCGCCCAAAATGTCCCATAAGTCCTCCTCTATGTGTTTCTTCTATTAGCAGCTCTCTCATGGATCCTTGAGGAATGCACAACCTTTTGTTCTTTAAGAGAAATCCATCATGTTGATAGTATGACCTATAAGCGGCTTTGCTTGTTTCCTTAAAGGCTTCTTTGAAATCTGGATCTTCCTCATATAGACCTTTGATATGATCAAATCCCATGACTTTAGCCTCCATTGTAGTGATCAAAGCATGTCTCCTTGATAAAGCATCAGCTACAATGTTCTCTTTGCCCTTCTTGTACTTAATCACATACGGGAATGTCTCCACAAATTCAAGCCACCTTGCGTGCCTCTTCTTAAGTGTAGTTTGTCCTCTTAGGTACTTGAGTGTCTCATGATCTGTATGAATAACAAACTCTTTGGATAGCAAATAATGTTGCCAAGTTCCTAGAGATCTTACCAAAGCATAGAGCTCTTTATCATAGGTTGGATAATTAAGTGCAGCTCCGCTGAGTTTCTCACTGAATTATGCTACTAGTTTTCCTCCTTGAGTTAGAACACCACCTATTCCTGTACCAGAAGCTTCACATTCAATCTCAAAAATTTTATCAAAGTTAGGAAGTACCAAAACGGGTGCATGTGTGAGGCTGTTTTTGAGCAGATTGAATGCATCCTCTTGTGCTTGACCCCATTTGAATTCCACATTCTTTTTAATCACCGACGTCAAGGGTGCAACAATGGTACTAAAGTCCTTCAAAAATCTTCTATAGAAGCTAGCCAGTCCAATGGTTGTTGGAGTTGGCCAGTCTTGTATAGCCTTGATATTTTCCTCATCGACCTTTAGTCCCTGCAAACTCACAACAAATCCTAGAAACACAACTTGATCAGTGCAAAACGTGCATTTCTTAAGATTAGCATAGAGATGTTCAGCCTTAAGCGTTTTTATCACCATTTCAAGATGTTTTACATGATCTGCAAGACTTGTGCTATAAATCAAGATACCATCAAAATAAACAACCACAAACTTACAGATGTACTCCCTTAGGACCTGATTCATTAACCTCATGAAGGTGCTTGGGGCGTTGGTGAGTCTGAATGGCATGACTAACCACTCATATAGTCCTTGTTTTGTCTTGAAAGTTGTTTTCCATTCATCACCTTTTTTCATTCTCACTTGATGATAACCACTCTTTAGATCAATTTTAGAAAAGACAATAGCTCCATTAAGCTCATCTAGCATGTCATCAAGCCTTGGAATGGGATGTCTATATTTGACAAGGATGTTGTTGATTTCTCTGTAGTCTACACACATTCTCTAAGTTCCATCTTTCTTAGGTACTAGAAGAACCGGTACAACACAAGGGCTTAGGCTTTCACGAATGTAGCCCTTTGACATTAGATCATGAACTTGCTTTTCCAGATCTTTTGCTTCTTCGGGGTTTACTCGGTAGGCTGGTCTATTAGGCAGTGGCCTGTTTTAAAACGCGGCCGCCGAGGTGCCGGTTAATCGCTCAGCGGCGGTGCTCCCCCGGGATTATATCCAAATCGGTTGTAAAATTGGAAAAACGAAAAAAATTGATCTTTTTTTACTGAAAATAGGATGATAGATGTTAGATCTCATATTGGGTTATCAAAACAGTTGAATTAACAAAGAAATCGATGAAAAACGAGTAAATAAACGAGTGGCGGCCATGAACTAGGGTTACAAGTTCAGGTGGAGAAGATGAATTCGAGATGTCTATTTTACCCTCTATAAAAAATGACGAAAAACACAAAAAATGGAGTCTCAAGGTGTCGAACCCTACCTGGGAAACGGGTCACTAACCAACTGAGCTGTGCTTTTTTCTAATAAATCAGATGCAAACAAAGTATATAACCACGAAACGTTAGAATATTAATATTAATTATAAAAATATTAAAAAGTACCCTAAAACTAGTCTCCGATTAATCCCCGTATAATCCCGATTAATCAATTAATCGCTAGGCTCTCTTCGACTGACCGACTAGCGCCTAGCGATTTTTAAAACATGGGGCAGTGGTGCTCCCGGAACTAGATCAATTTAATGTTCAATTCCTATTACAGGCGGTAGTCCATGTGGTATCTCCTCAGGGAAGACCTCTTTAAAGCTTCCTAATAGTTCAAGCACTTCTGGTGGTAAGTCTTTCTCTTCTTGACCTGAAAACAAACCTTCCTTAAAGATCATTAGTAGCACCTTGTCCTGTGAATTAATTGATTTCAAAACAGTACAAGGTGTTATGTAAAGATTAGTTTTGTTTGACTTAGCTTCCTTTGACATGGTTTGTTGCATTTCATGCACTTCTTGAGGGGTGAGTGGAGCTAGAGTATGCTTCTTGTTGTTGTGTGAGAAAGTGTAGTAGTTGGTTCGACCATTGTGTAAAGTCTCCTTATCAAATTGCCATGGCCGTCCTAGAAGAAGGTGTCCAGCTTGCATAGAAACCACATCACACACAACTTGATCTGAATATTTGCCTATGGTGAATGGTATGGTGACTTGCTTGGAGATCCTTAGTTCAGCCACATCATTGAGTCACTTAAGTCGATATGGATGGGATGCTTTGTCTTTTGGAGACCTAGCTTATCAACCAAATACTTGCTGGCTACATTAGTACATGAACCACCATCAATGATTAAGCTACATACCTTGGGGTTGATGGAGCAGTTAGAGTGGAAGATATTTTCTCTTTGAATTGTTTCAGGAACAAAAAGAGTGCTAAAAGCCCTCCTTATGACTAGAAGCTCTCCCATCTCTGGATAGTCCACAATATCCTCCTCAGATTCATCACGTTCTTCTTCCTCATCTTGTGATTCATAATCTCCATTGGCTTTAAGGATCATTACTCGCTGGTTTGGGCACTCCCCTTCATAGTATCCTTTTCCCAAACATTTAAAACAAGTAATATCACGAGCTCTTTGGTTAGTAGGCTTACCTAGCTCTGGTTTGGTTACTTTTGATGCCTCAGGTGCAGCTCTTTTAAATCTCTGGTCCACATCAAGAGATTTTCCCTTGTCTAAAACTTTTTGAGGTGGTGGTGTCCATGGAGTCTTACTGCGGTTAGTAGAAGCTGTCTTCCTTTTGATGTGTTGTTCAGCTTGGACTGCTAGGTGCAACAACTCTTCAAGATCATGATATGTTTGTCTTTCCACCTTTCTAGCAATCCGATCATGAAGAACATCTAGAAACTGCGCCATCAAGTTCTCCTTAGACTCTTCTACCTCCAATATGTTTTTAAGAGATTAAACTCTTCAAAGTATTCCTCAATAGATTTGCTTCCTTGTGAGAGCTTGCGGAATTTCTTTTGTAGCTTTCGGTGGTAATAAACTGGGACATATCTCTTTCTTAGCTGAAACCTCATATCATCCCAAGTAGTGATTGATGTATGTCTATGCCTCCTCCTCTCAGACACATCTCTGTCCCACCAAGCTAAGGCATTGTTGCTGAGTTGAGCAGCAGCTAGGGATACCTTTCTCTGTTCAGAATAGTTGTAGTAGCCATAGATATGCGCCATACGTCTTTCCCAATTAATGTAAGCTTCAGGATTAACCTTTCTAGCAAATGTTGGTGGATTGAGCTTAAGATCATAGCCTCCTTCTCTTATGTTGCCTTCATCTCTTCCCCTACCTTGTTGGTAGTGTCTCCTTGGCCTTTGGTGTTGATTAAGATCTTGATGTTCTTCCTCTGAATCATACTGATCTACATTATCAATCTCATGGTTTCCTCTTGGCAAGTTACGAACTGGTGCTCTTGGTGCAAGTGGGGGCTGTTCAATTCGTGTCATGCGATCACCAAGTGTTTGGAGTTGGGCTTAAATAGTTGTAAGCATCTCAGCCATGTTCACCTCTCCTCCTTGTTCTCCCATGGTTCAAAACGTTTCTGTAAGATAAGGAAAAGAGATCAAGTGCACACGAAGTCGAAAGGTTCAAATATGGAAAACTGCCTAAAACTACCAGATCTAGAATTGAAGGGGATTTAGGCAATCAAATAAACAGATCTGAACGAAATTATTTTGTTAAGGTTTTATTCTTAGAAGATGAACAATCAAAATAGAACAAGAACACACGAAAATAATAGATCGAAATGGGGAGAAACGAACTAACACAAAACGAACTGAAACAGACACAAACTGATGCAAACAAAGAGAAACAAACTGAAACAAAAGGGATAGATAAAACCTGATTTGGAGTGTTTAGCTCTGATACCAGATGATATAGGAACCCGGATGAGGGAACCCACATGAATAGATGGGAATAGGAAAATGGTTGATAACAGTGTTATGCCTACTCATTGGATGATAGATGGAATGCAGTGAAGAGATGGTGAATAATCAAATGGTTGATAACATTGTTCTGTCTTTTCGGTAGCAGTGGAAGATGAAGATATAGATGGGTAGAGTGAGGGACGCCTGAAACAACCCGACCCATTTTTTTTTTAATCCTAATATCTAGTGATCCCATACTCACTAGCAACCTACTCCCAAGCAATAACAACAACGGTTAACAAACAATGAATCCAATAACCAATAACCATTAAAGGGAAAACATAACACCATTCCAGTAACAATCCAGAACATAAAAATAAATTATAAACCAGCAATCCTAACATCCGTTCTAGACCGCTAAGTTCCACTCTAGCATCCTAACAAAAACACAGAGCAAACAACCGAACCTTTAGAACATCCTCCTCTTCATAGCCTTGATTCTACGATCACACTTTGCCTTTACCTCCACCGCAAATAAAATTTGAGATGCATGAGTATTTAATAAACACTCAGTAAGGCAATCGTCCCATCTACTGGGCTATACACACAAGCAATAGAGACATCTCTAACCATCAATAAACAATCAATAACCAAACAACAACAAACCAGAACTCTGCATCGACCGACGCCAACCATGCATCGACCGACACCAACTGGGGTTGCATTGACCAACACACGCTTGCATCGACCGACACAAGGTTCACTTGCATCGACCGACACGCATACTGCAACGACCGACACATGCTCGACATAGCACATAAACCCTAATCGCATCGACCGACGCCTCCACATGGCATCGACCGATCTCCTAGGTCAAACACGTTGTCCTCGCATTTGCATCGACCGACACACAAAATGCATCGACCGATGCACATGCCGATCATCGTTTTTCCCCCAAGCTTCTCACCGGATCTTTGTTCCTACAACCATCAAACTCGATCCCAAGCCACAAGAAAGCCTCACGAAGTCTCAAATAGCGTTCTAACAAGCCACACAACACATAAACAAGCAGATCAGAGAAATCTCCAGCTTAGATAAGCCATGGTTATGCACTTACCTTTGCCAAAGAGGAAATCTGACTTTGAAACGAAAGATCTATGCCCTAGCAAACTCCTACAACATTTCTAGCTTCAAAACTCCCAAGAACAGCCACCAAACTTCAGGATTCTCACTAAGAACACTCAAGAACACTTTATCTCTAATCTCTCTCTCAAAAACGGCTAAAACTCGGCCACAAGACGACAAAGTTCCTTATAAACTCGGTCTTAGGGTTTTTCCCTAACCTAAAACGCAGCGTTTAACTTAAACTTATCCGTTCAAAATCGATCATGCATCGATCGACACACCCTGTGCATCGACCGATGCACCTCCCAAAACGGGATTCCGATTCATGGATGTTACAATTCTCCCCCACCAGTATAGATTCGCCCTCGAATCTAGCACTAAACCAACAGCCAAGGATCTCCTGTGCAACCAACACTATGGCCCGCATATCCTCCGACTAACCATGAGGACTCAATCTGGCCAATAACCCGCGTCTTTGAGATTATTTGCTCTCAACTCATGCATCTCCCTCGCTCTCAGGTCTCAACCTTCGAGTCTTACCAACTCGCCATCAGGCCTCAGCCCTCAAGCTACGGTATCAGGAAGTCTAATCTTGCTCTCGGGCTATCACCCTTCAGCGCGCCTTCGGATCGTCACCCGAAGTTGATATACCAATTATACCCTCAGGCCACAAAGTCTTTTGAGATAACAGTACACAGGAACCTAACCGTACCCTCATGAGTTTTTCGAGATCTCATATCTCTAGAGCAATAATTCTGAGCTCGACCGAGTACCATGCTGACCAGAACTACCTCTATGGCTCTCGCAGGAACATCGCAATGTCCTATGGCCAACACTCGCCACTAAGGCTACCGAGACGGCACAAAGACCCTAAACACGTCACAAAGACTCTGAACACGTCACAAAGACCACACATATGTCCCGCAGGACCACCACCAAGGCCACAAAAATGTCCAAAAGGACCGCCACTAAGGCCACAAACGTCACCGGGACCGCCACCATGGTATCCGGCGTCACTAAGACCACCACCAAGGTATCCGTCATCACCAAGACCACTACCCTTGACCGGCGTCACCAAGAAATCTGTCACCAAGACCACCGTCAGGTACAAAACGTCACTAAGACATACTACCACTGACAAGCGTCACCAAGATCTCTGTCACCAAGACCACTGTCAGGATACTAAACGTCACTAAGACTCCTATCAAGGCACAAGCGTCACCAAGACCACTCCATGCCATGATACTAAACGTCACAAAGACCGCCACCCAGGCATACATCCCGCAGGATCATCACGAAGATCACCACACTTTCCACAAAAACTTTCCATTTTTAGAAACTCTCTAATTATGGAAACCTACTTTTTATGGAAACTTTCTATTTATGGAAACTTCCAAAAATAGAAACCCGAGCTATTTCTCTTTTCCATGACAACACTAGTCAAAAATAAAGAAATACTCATCTTATTAATTTTTAAATGTCATAATCATTACAACCTCAACGAAAATACATAAGAAAAATAAGATACAACAATACCGAGCCAACGACCCTCATCCCGAGCACCACCTCATCTTGGTACTTAGTCGCACAACCAACCACCCCTAAGCGACCAAGTATCAAGAGAGATTGGCTGGAATACTCCGTCCGCTCCAGCCACGGTTTTCAAACCACCACGACACTGGGACCAAGGTTAGGTAAGCTCAAGCCTCGACCTGCTTTTCGAACAAATTCTTGAACCTTGCCTTCATCCTCGCCTCTGGGTCCCAAGTCTCCTCTAACATACCATCACAGTCCCATTGGACTCTCATCAAAGGAATCTTCTTCCGCCAAAGTTCTTTGATCCGCCTCTTGAGTACCCTCACCGGTCTCGCCTCAAGAGTCATGTTGGGCTGAAGATCTACAGGAATCTTAGCCAACAACTCATCATCCTTGTG
This sequence comes from Camelina neglecta, assembly GCA_023864065.1. NCBI lineage: Eukaryota > Viridiplantae > Streptophyta > Magnoliopsida > Brassicales > Brassicaceae > Camelina > Camelina neglecta. The sequence continues at coordinate 22,298,560 of CM043455.1, read as the reverse complement.
AAGACACTTCCTCAGCATCGACACATGGAAGACTTTGTGGAATGCATGCATAACCTCAGGTAACTCTAGCCTGTATGCAACCGGTCCTACCCGTTCCACAATCCTGAAAGGACCCATGTACCTCAGACTTAACTTAGTCTCTGACAATGACCTGTTTGGACCCCGCAACATGGCCATCTTGAGGTATACTCTGTCATCCACCTGAAACTCAATGACCTTTCTGCTATGATCAGCATAACTCTTCTGCCGATCCTGAGCCTCTCTCATGTTCAGCTTGAGCACCCGAATCTTCTTTAAGGTCTCCTGAACAAAACTCGCATCCAATATGCTCTTCTCCCCCACCTGAGTCCAACATAAAGGTGTGCAATATGGCCTCCCATACAACGCCTCATAAGGAGCCATACCAATACTCGCCTGATAACTGTTGTTGTAAGCAAACTCTACCAGGTTCAGATGATCAGCCCAGTGACCACCCCAATCCAGCACACACATTCTCAACAAATCCTCCAGAGTCTGAATCCTCTTCTCCGACTGCCCATCTGTCTGAGGATGGTATGTTGTACTCATATGTGCCCAACTCTGCCTTATATGCCCTCCAAAACGCTGAAGTGAACTTGGAATCTCTGTCTGACACTATGCTCACAGGCACACCATGCAACCGCACAATCTCCCTCACATACTTCTTAGCCAAGACTGCCGCTCCATTAGTCTTCTTAATGGCCAGAAAATATGCAGACTTGGTCAGACGATCCACAATCACCCAAATGGCATCCATAGTCTTTGACACAGGCAACCCCACAACGAAATACATCGTGATCAAGTCGCACTTCCACTCTGGAATGGGTAAACTCTGTAACAGGCCTCCCGGCACCTGATGCTCAGCCTTCACTAGCTGACAAGTATCACACCTTGAAACCCAACTAGTGACATCCCTCTTCATCCCGACCCAGTGATAATTCTGCTTGAGGTCACGATACATCTTGTTTGCTCCAGAATGAACAGAGAACTTGCTCGAATGAGCCTCTCTCAGAATCTCCTGCTTCAGGCCCTCATCTTTGGGCACTCATACCCGACCATGCACCAAGATAGTCCCATTAGCAGAGACCTGATACTCATAACCCTCAACCTTAGAGGCGTTCACAGCCCCTCATCACTCTCCTGAGCCAACCGCACTCTACTCTGAAGATCCGCTCTGTCAACTGCCTCCAGTCCCAACGGCTCTTGTGAAATCGCACATAACCTCAAGGTACTAATCTCACTCGCCAGAGACTCCATATCCTACTCCTGAGCAGAAGCCGCCCGCTTCTTGCTTAGAGCATCTGCTACCAAGTTAGCTTTATCGGGGTGGTAAGCTATATCCAGATCATAATCCGCCACCAAATCCATCCACCGTCCCTGCCTCAAATTCAGCTCAGGCTGAGTGAAGATATACTTCAGGCTTTTATGATCTGTGAACACCTGTACCTTTCTGCCATAAAGATAAGATCTCCAAATCTTCAGAGCGAAAACCACAGCTGCCATCTCCAAGTCATGAGTAGGGTAGTTGCCCTCATGCTTCCGCAACTGCCGCGAAGCATAGGCAATAACCTTTCCCTCCTGCATCAGCACACACCCAGACCAACTCTAGAAGCATCTGTATATACCACATATGGTTTATCCTGCTCCGGCAAGGCCAATACTGGTGTACTCGTCAACATCTGTTTCAGGCTCTCAAAAGCCGTCTCACACTCCGGCGAGCACGCAAAGGAAACATCCTTCCCTGTCAGCTTAGTCATCGGCTGTTCCATACTCGAAAAACCCCGCACAAACTTCATGTAGTACCCTGACAACCCAAGAAAACTCCTGATCTCTATGGCATTCTGCGGTCTAGGCTAATTTCTGATAGCCTGAATCTTCTCTGGATCCACAAAAACTCCTGCTGCAGAAACAACATGACCCAAGAAACCCATCTCCCTCTGCCAAAAACTGCACTTACTCAGCTTAGCGAAAAGCTTATGCTCCTGCAACTTCCTCAGAACTGCTCTCAGATGGATCTCGTGCTCCTCAGGACTCTTGGAGTACACCAGGATGTCATCGATGAAGATGATGACAAACTCATCCAGAAACTCTTGGAATACGCTGTTCATCAACCTCATAAACGCAGCTGGTGCATTGGTCAAACCAAATGGCATCACCACAAACTCATAGTGCCCATACCTCATCCTGAAAGTTGTCTTCTTGACGTCCAGCTCATCTATCAGAATCTGGTGGTAACCTGACGCCAAATCAATCTTGGAGAACCAAGTAGCACCCCTCAACTGATCTAACAATTCATCAATCCACAGGAGAGGGTATTTGTTCTTCACAGTAACTCTGTTTAGACCCCGATAATCTATACACAGGCGGAAACTTCCGTCCTTGTTCTTAACAAACAACACCGGCGGAATAATGAATCCCTTGCCCAATAAATCCTCTAACTGCTTCTTCAACTCTGCCATTTCTGCTGGAGCCATCCAATAAGGTGCCTTAGACAATGGTGTAGTCCTTGGTTCCAACTCAATCGTGAAGGGATCATACCAAGATGGTGATAACCCCTGCAACGACTAAAAAACAACCTGAAACTCACGAACCACATGTGATATGATAATGGGAAGCAATGAGGATGATCAAGTGGAAGTTGAGCTTGTTCCTGAGGATGCTATGTTTGTACCCGTTGGACCAATGACAAGGGCAAGGACCAAACAGCTTGCTGGAGCTGTTCAGTTGATATTTGAAGATATTTGGAGCAAAGAGAACATGAGAATTTCTATTGGAGATGAAATCTATCAAGTCCAGCCTACTTTGAGCCTAATAAAAGCCCAAGAAAGCCTAAAATAATCACTATATTTTGTCGTCAAAGAAGAGTGACGAAAATAGAGATACATGCACAAGAATTGGGTCTTCATTCAACTATCTATCTTTATTTTCTTTTAGTTTCAAGAATGATTAATACTTTGCTTTGTTACCAAGTTTTTCTATCCCTATATAAACACATGTAATCTCATTTGAGAAAAGAAATCAATCAAGAAATCTTTTATCTTTTATTTGAGAGTGGTAAACTCCCTTTGTTCCTTTTGGAACTTGTTCTTTCTCCTTGGTGGGTTACATCAAAGAGTTTTCGGTATATCAAGTGATTCCACCGCACTTGACGTTGCCATTCGTTAGCTGAGGGTTGAAGAGTCTAGGGCACAAGGATTTTCAGGATTCGTCTCACGCCTTGTCATCTGTCTCCGCAAAGCTTCTATCTAAAGTTCCACCACCTTGCTTTGTTTGGTTTGTTGTAAGAGAGCTTGGGGTATAAGGATTTTCGAGTTTATCTCACGCCTTATCATCCAGCTTCGCGAGCCATCGAAGTTCTAGGATTATCAGTCTACCTACCTTAGAGGGTCGATTCCTTGGGAGAATCACATCAAGTGGTATCAGAGCCCGCTCAAGGACTTTTGGTATTCTTCTAATCAAAACCTTTCATCTTCTCATCTATCCATCTTTTCATCTTCTTTCTTTCATCTTTTATCTTTTCTGTTTTCTTTCTTTCATCTTCTTTCAAAAAAAAAAAAAAAAAAAAAAAAACAAAAAAAAAAAAAACCCGTTCTATTCTACCCCGAAAAAAAAAAAAGAACTCGTTATATTCTGCAAAAAAAAAAAAAAAAAAAAAAGAACCCGTTCTATTCTAAAAAAAAAAAAAAAAAAACGTGTTCTATTTTATTTCATTTCATCAATCTATTCCATTCTATTTCTTTTTGGGTAAGAAGTTATTGGAACACTTTGGTATCTCATTGAGTTGAGTGGGATTAGTTCTATTGGAACCTTGGAGAAAACCACTACTGTGAGGACATTTTGAGAGATTGAGTGAAACACTTGTGGGAAACACTTGAGAGAAACACTTGTGAGATTTTTTGTTTTACTTGTTTTGCAGGGAAAAATGTCTTTTAATGAAGGTGAAAACTCCGGAATCAACAACCCTAGAAGAGAAGAGGTAGTAGGTCTTTCGCCAATACAAATGGAGGCATTGACGGGGCATTTTACGCGGTTGTTTCAGACTGAGATGGAGGCTATGCACCAGCGGTTTTATAGAGCGCCACAACCTCAGCAACAGTCCGAAGGGGAACCAGGCCGGAGGGGCAGAGATCAACCTAGACATAACAGAAATGAAGAAGACGACTACTACAGCCAAAGAGGCAATTCGTCTAGTGAGGGTCAAAGGCGTCCAAGACGAAACAGAGAGGCTATAAGGAGAAATAATGATGATTTGAGAGGAATCAAGCTGAAAATCCCGCCATTCTATGGAAAGAATGATCCAGATGCTTACTTGGAGTGGGAAAAGAAAATGGAGTTAGTCTTTAGATGTCAAGACTATTCAGACCGCAAGAAGGTTCAAGTAGCTGCTACAGAATTTTATGATTATGCGATCAATTGGTGGGATCAACTGGTTACTAGTAGGATGCACCGACGAGTCCAGCCTGTTGACACATGGGATGAATTAAAAGCAGTTATGAGAAAGAGGTTTGTGCCCAACCACTACAACAGAGAGTTGCATCATAAACTGAGACGTCTAAGTCAAGGCAGCAAGAGTGTAGAAGATTACTTCCAGGAGATGGAGTCTCTTATGATTAAAGCTGACATTGAAGAAGAAGGAGATGCAACTATGGCAAGGTTTCTAGGAGGATTGTTCAGAAATATTCAAGATCAAATGGAGTTGCAGACCTATGAAGACTTGGTAGAGATGTTGCACAAGGTGATTCTGATTGAGGAGCAACTTAAGAGGAGGAGCAGTACTCGACAAGTCGCTGGTTCTAGTTCAAAGCCGAGTTACTACAAGGAGGAGAAGTCAAGTTTTCGGCCTAGAACAGAATTCAAACCAAATGTGGGAGCTAAGCCAAATAATGTTGGACAATAGTCAAAAGGAAAAGCTGAGGCTACTCACACAAGGAACCAAGATATCCAATGCTTCGGATGTCATGGGATAGGACACTATGCTAGCCAATGTCCTAACCAGCGAACCATGATATTGATGGAGAATGGAGAGATTGAAACCGAGGAAGAGAAAGAATGTGATTCTACTTCATCTTTGGAAGAACATGAGGTTTGTGCTACAAAGGGGAAATTGTTGGTTACACGAAGAGCTTTGGTGATGCAAGACAAGGTGCAGGAAGTAGAACAACGAGAAAACTTGTTCCACACAAGGTGTTTGGTGAAGAATAAAGTGTGCAGTCTTATCATTGATGGAGGAAGTTGTACTAATGTTGCAAGCACTATTTTGGTGGAGAAGCTGAAGTTGGACACAAAGAAGCATCCCAGACCATATAATCTTCAGTGGTGAATAACCAGAGGAATATGAAGGTTAACCAGCAAGTGTTGATTCCCTTATCCATTGGAAAGTGTGAAGATTAAGTGTTGTGTGATATATTGCCCATGGAAGAAAGTCACATTCTGTTGGGAAGGCCATGGCAGTTTGATCGCAAGGTTAATCATGACGGCTATGCCAACAAACACTCTTTTGAGCACAAAGGGAAGAAGATCACACTAGTTCCATTAACACCACAAGAGGTCTACGAAGATCAGCTGCAACTTGGAAAGAACAATGTGAGTGAACCCCTAAACACTAAAAGCCACAAAGAAGAGAGTGAGAGTTTGAGAAAAGCCCAGCCAAAGGCCTTTGAGAGTAACCCTGTGAGACAATCTAACTTCTTTGGGAGAGCAAGTGAGATTAAGAGAGCTTTATTTTTGGATCAACCTATCATTGTGCTTATGTACAAGGAAACTCTCATGCGTTTGACTAATCTTGAGCCGGAACTTCCGAGCAATATTGTTTCTCTTTTGCAGGACTATGGCGATGTTTTTCCAGGAGAAAATCCATATGGTTTGCCACCAATTCGGGGAATTGAACATCAAATAGACTTTATCCCAGGAGCTTTACTTCCTAATAGGCCAGCCTATAGAACCAATCTTGTGGAGACAAAGGAGCTGCAGAAACAAGACAGTGAGCTCATGGAAAAGGGGTACATTAGGGAGAGCATGAGCCCATGTGCTGTGCCGGTGTTACTGTGCCAAAAAAGGATGGTAGTTGGAGAATGTGCGTGGATTGCAGAGCCATCAACAATATCACTGTAAAGTATCGCCACCCTATCCCTCGCTTAGATGACATGCTAGATGAGTTACATGGGTCTTGTGTGTTTTCTAAAATTGATCTTAAGAGTGGATATCACCAAATTCGTATGAAGGAGGGTGATGAGTGGAAAACTGCATTTAAGACTAAGCATGGATTATATGAATGGCTTGTGATGCCTTTTGGGTTAACAAATGCACTTAGTACTTTTATGAGGTTAATGAATCATGTCTTGAGAGCATTCATAGGAGTTTTTGTGGTTGTGTATTTTGATGATATCTTGATCTACAGTCGAAGCCTAGATGACCATGTAGAGCATTTAAAAACTGTTTTAGATGTTCTTAGGAAGGAACAACTGTTTGCCAATTTAAAGAAAAGCACATTTTGCACAGATAACCTTGTTTTTCTAGGATTTGTTGTGAGTGCACAGGGTATTAAGGTCGACGAAGAGAAGGTTAAGGCAATTCGAGACTGGCCTAGTCCAAAGACGGTTGGTGAAGTCAGGAGTTTCCATGGTCTTGCCGGCTTCTATAGGAGATTTGTGAAGGATTTCAGCACCATTGCTGCTCCTCTCTCAGAGGTTATCAAGAAAGATGTTGGATTTAAATGGGAGACAACACAAGAAGCATTTCAACTCTTGAAACAAAAACTCACTTCCGCACCTCTTCTTTCTTTACCAGATTTTAAGAAAACTTTTGAAATTGAATGTGATGCTTCTGGTGTAGGAATTGGAGTTGTGATGATGTAAGAGAAGAAACCGATTGCTTATTTCAGTGACAAAATTGGAGGAGCAACCTTGAATAATCCAACCTTTGACAAGGAGCTGTACGCCTTGGTTAGAGCGCTACAAACTTGGCAACACTATCTTTGGCCGAAGGAGTTTGTGATTCACACATATCATGAGTCTCTAAAGCACTTGAGAGGTCAACAAAAGCTAAACAAGCGCCATGCTCGATGGGTTGAGTTCATAGAAACATTTCCATATGTCATTCAATACAAACAAGGTAAAGACAATGTTGTTGCCGATGCTTTGTCAAGAAGGTATGCACTTATCTCTACTCTTGATGCTAAGTTGTTAGGCTTTGAACAACTTAAGGAGATGTATGTTACTGGTTATGAGTTCAAAGAAGATTTCCAAGCTAGTGAAAAGTTTTCTCATGGAAAATACTTTTAGCATGAAGGATTTTTATTCTATGAAAATCGTTTGTGTGTGCCTAATTGTTCTTTGAGAGATTTGCTTGTCAGAGAAGCTCATGGAGGAGGGTTAATGGGACATTTTGGAGTTTCCAAAACACTTGGTGTTATGCAGGATCAATTCTACTGGCCGCATATGAAGAGAGATGTGGAAAGGATTTGCAGAAGGTGTGTCACTTTCAAGCAAGCCAAGTCTAAAGTACAACCCCATGGTTTGTATACTCCTTTACCCATTCCTACTGAACCTTGGACTGATCTTTCAGTGGATTTTGTGCTAGGACTGCCTAGAACCAAGAGAGGTAGAGATTCTGTCTTTGTGGTTGTTGATAGATTTTCTAAGATGGCACACTTCATTCCATGTCACAAAACTAATGATGCTTCAAACGTTGCTGATTTGTTCTTTAGAGAAGTTGTTCGATTGCATGGCATGCCTAGAATTATTGTTTCTGATAGGGATACTAAGTTCTTAAGCTATTTCTGGAAAACTTTGTGGTCTAAGTTAGGGACTAAGTTGTTGTTTTCAACTACTTGTCATCCTCAAACTGATGGACAAACTGTAGTACTGAATAGAACTTTGTCTACACTTTTGCGTGCTATCATTAAGAAGAACATCAAATCTTGGGAAGATTGTTTCCCTCATGTTGAGTTTGCATATAATCATTCAGTTCATTCTGCTACTAAGTATTCCCCTTTCCAAATTGTTTACGATTTTAACCCTTTAACACTTTTGGATCTAATCCCTTTACCTTTGAGTGAAAGAGTTAGTATGGATGGGAAAAAGAAAGCTGAACTTGTTAAGCAGATTCATGAGAAGGCACGACTCAATATTGAAGCAAGGAAAAAGCAGTATGAGAAGCAAGCAAACAAAGGAAGACGCCAGCTGGTTTTTGAAGTGGGAGATCTAGTATGGATACACTTGAGAAAGGAACGTTTCCCAGCTGACAGATAGTCTAAACTAATGCCAAGGGTTGATGGTCCATTCAAAGTCTTGACGAAAATCAGAGACAATGTTTACAAGCTTGATTTGCAAGGTAAGTACAAAGTGAGTTCCATTTTTAATGTTTCTGATTTGGCTCCATTTATTGCAGATGGTCCGGATTTGAGGACAAATCCTTTTGAAAAGGAGGGGCATATATGATAATGGGAAGCAATGAGGATGATCAAGTGGAAGCTGAGCTTGTTCCTGAGGATGCTATGGTTGTACCCGTTGGACCAATGACAAGGGCAAGGACCAAACAGCTTGCTGGAGCTGTTCAGTTGATATTTGAAGATATTTGGAGCAAAGAGAACATGATAATTTCTATTGGGGATAAAATCTATCTAGTCAAGCCCATTTTGAGCCTAATACAAGCCCAAGAAAGCCCAAAATAATCACTTTATTTTGTGTTCAAAGAAGAGTGACGAAAATAGAGATACATGCAAAAGAATTGGGCCTTCATTCAACTATCTATCTTTATTGTCTTTTAGTTTCAAGAATAATTAATACTTGGCTTTGTTACCATGTTTTTCTATCCCTATATAAACTCATGTAATCTCATTTGAGAAAAGGAATCAATCAAGAAATCTTTTATCTTTTATTTGAGAGTGGTACACTCCTTTTGTTCCTTTTGGAACTTGTTCTTTCTCCTTGGTGGGTTACATCAAAGAGTTTTCGGTATATCAAATGATTCCACCGCACTTGACGTTGCCATTCGTTAGCTGAGGGTTGAAGAGTCGTTACAAGAGAGTCTAGGGCACAAGGATTTTCGGGATTCGTCTCACGCCTTGTCATCTGTCTCTGTGAAGCTTCTATCTAAAGTTCCACCGCCTTGCTTTGTTTGGTTTGTTGTAATAGAGTTTGGGGCATAAGGATTTTCGAGTTTATCTCATGCCTTATCATCTAGCTTTGCGAGCCATCGAAGTTCTAGGATTATTAGTCTACCTACCTTAGAGCGTCGATTCCTTGGGAGAATCACATCAACAGGGATCTCACCCACACCAACCTGTCCTACAGACTCCGGCATCGATATTGTAGCCAAATATGCCTCCCGACCCTTCCTGATCATCTTCTCTGCCTGCACAGCTGAGATAATCAGACTCCCGGAGGTCGGCCTCACTCCCTCATAAAACCAACTCTTCGCCCCGGGTCTCTCAAACACAACTCTACCCCGATGGCATTCCAGATGTACTCTATACCGGTGCAACCAATCCATGCCCAAAGTCACGTCATACAGCTCCACTGGACTGATAACCAGATATGCCGGCATTGACCCTCCAGCCACCTGTATATCTACATCTCTAGCCCGTCCATAGACCTGAATAATCCCGCCTCCAGCAACCTTAATGGTCCTGAGCCGCCCTCTGGGATCTCCATGAATGTTGCCCCTCTCGGCACACTCTGGGGTAACGAAACAATGAGTAGCTCCGGAGTCGAACGACACATGAGATGGAAAACCTCCCACCAATAAGGTCCCTACACAAACCTTATGCACTAAGAACCCTAACATTCATCACAGCCAAACATAAAATCCAAAAATGACAGAAAACACAAAGTCAAGTTTAGAAATTATACCTTTGATCGCGTTAGCACTGGTTCCTGCCGTCTCCACTGTCGTGTACACACGTGGTGCCACTGGCAAAGGCAACATTGTTGGTCTCGCCTGCTGCACTCCTGTCTGCACTGCCGCCATAACCATCAGATGTAGCTTAGGACACGACGATCTGAGATGCCCCGCCTCTCTACAGTGGTAACAAACTCGAGTCGTCGGCGGTCCTAGCTGGTTGCCCCTCTGTGGACAACTCGCCACCCTGTGCTCCAAACTCCCACACCCGAAGCATCCTACACCACTAGACCCTGATCTCTGCATAGAATCAAACTTCCACTTCTGCCCCTGCGCAGGCTTGCCGCCCTTGCTAGGAACAGAATGAGCTTGAGTCCGCTTTGGCTGTGTCGGAGGACTGACCAACACTACCTGTGATCTCAAGTCATCCTCTATCCCAGCTGCAGTCTCCACCAGCTCTGCTCTCGTAGCATAGCTCCTTACTCTGCACTGAGTACTCAAATCATCTCGCAGAGCCAACAAAAATCTCTGCACCTGAGCTGACTCTGGCTCCAAAGCCCGACCTGCATACCCTACAAGCCAACTGAACATTGCGTCGAGCTCCCTCACAGTACGGTTACCCTGAGTCAACCCTAAGAACCGCGCCTACATACGATCAAGTCCCTCTTGCGGAAAATATTTGGCATTGATCTCCCCCACAAAGTCCATCTAAGTCATCTCACGCTGCACTCTCCGTGTCGTCACTGACCTCCACCAGACCCTCGCATCCCCCGAAAGGTAGTGCGCTGCCAAGTCTACCCGATAGTGGTCGGAACACTGGAGCGACTGGAAAATATCCTCCATCCGCTCTCTCCACTCATCCGCTGCACTCGGATCTGTGCCTCTTGGGAAAAATCCTGCACCCACATGCTGTAGCTGCACCAGCATCTGAACATACTGAGCATCCACTTCCTCGGCCTCTGGCTGCATACCAGCCTGCACTCCAGCTACCGGCTGCACCACTGGACCCTGCCCACCAATCACTGGCGGCACAACTGGAACCTGCCCACTAACCACTGGCGGCACCCTCAACTGATCCAACAACTCATCAATCCTCGGAAGAGGGTACTTGTTCTTCACAGTGACCTGGTTCAAATCCCGATAATCGATACACAAGCGAAAACTCCTGTCTTTCTTCTTAACAAACAACACCGGTGCTCCCCATGGTGAACTACTAGGACGGATGAATCCATTTCTCAGCAAATCCTCCAGCTGCTTCTTCAGCTCTGCCATCTCTGCTGGAGCCATCCTGTAGGGCGCCTTAGACAACGGCGTTGTCCCTGGTTCCAACTCAATCGTGAAGAGTTCAGACCGAGATGGTGGTAACCCCTGCAACGACTGAAACACATCCTCAAACTCCTCCACTACCCGAATACCCCCAACAGAAGACTGTCCTACTGACTCCGGCATCGAAATTGTAACCAAGTAGGCCTCACGCCCCTTCTCGATCATCTTCCCAGCCTGCACGGCCGAGATCACGAGACTCCTTGAAGTCGGCCTCACCCCCTCGAAAACCAACTTCCCCTCTGGACGCTCAAAGACCACTCTACCCCTGTAACAATTCAGATGTACCCTGTGACGATGCAACCAATCAATCCCCAAGATGACATCATACAACTTCACCGAACTGATAATCAAATCCGCAGGCCTCAACTCCCATGCCATTTGAATATCCACATCCCGCACGCGGCCAAGGACTCTCAGGAGCTCTGGGTCCAAAATCAAACAAAACGTGGGACGTAAACCCGCCCACCAACAAGGTCCCTACACAAACCTCATGTGTTGAGAACCTAACATTCTATCACAAACAAACAAGCATAAAATCTGAACTATTGAATTGACCAAGTTCGACTCTTAAAAGTTATACCTGTGATCGCTTCTGCACTGGTGCCACCGGTCTCCACAGTCGAGTATACCCGCGGCGTCGGCTCGATCCATCCCACTGGCTGCACACCCAACTTCACTCCTGGCTGCCCTCTAGCCTGTACCGCTGCTACTGCTATCTGCTGCAACTTGGGACAACGAGGCTTGATATGCCCCGTCTCCCTGCAATGGTAACACACTCGGGTATCTGCCTGCTGTTCTGTCACTGCCCGCTGCTCCGTCACTGCTCGCTGCTCACCCCTCTGCGGACAGTTGGCCACCTTGTGGTCCATGCTACCACACCCAATGCATCCCGTACCACTGGACCTCGATCTCTGCATAGTGTCAAACTTCTGCTTCTGCCCCTGCGCAGGCTTGCCACCCTTGCTAGGAACAAAATGCGGTTGGGTCTGCTTCGGCTGCGCTGGAGGACTGACCACCACTACCTGTGACCTCAGGTCATCCTCAATCCCAGCTGCAACCTCTACCAGCTCCGCTCTAGAAGTGTAACTCCTCACCCTACACCGAGTCCTCAGATCTTCACGTAGAGCCAACAAGAACCTCTGCACCTGAGCCGACTCTGGCTCTAAAGCCCGACCTGCATACACCACAAGCCAACTGAACTCTGCATCCAGCTCTCGCACCATACGGTTCCCCTGGGTCAACCCTAAGAACCTCGCCTCCATGTGATCCAATGCATCCTGTGGAAAATACTTGGATTTAAATTCCCCCACAAAATCTAGCCAGGTCATCTCCCGTTGCACCCTCCGTGCTGTCACCGACCTCCACCACACATGTGCATCTCCTGACAAGTAATGCACTGCCAAATCCACTCTATAAAGGTCGGGACACCGGAGCGACTGGAAAATATCCTCCATCCGCTCTCTCCACTCATCCGTTGTACTCGGATCCGTACCTCCCGCGAAGGATCCCACACCCACCTGCCGCAGCTGCACCAACATCTGCACATACTGTGTATCCACTATCCCGGCCCCCGGCTGCACACCTGCCTGAACTCCCACCACAGGCTGCACCGCTGGAACCTGCCCACCAACCACTGGCGGCACCACTGGAACCTGCCCACCAACCACTGGCGGCACTGCTGCTGGAAGCCGCGCCAAAACCCGAGCTAGCAAGCCCATCAGAACATTCTCCCAACCTAGAGCACCCTCCGCTGCAACCCCCACTCCCAGGGCAATATCGTGACCAACACTGGGCCCATCAGCCCTGCCGTCACCCATACCAGCCTGGTCTCCAGACACTCTAGGATGAACCTGTGACTCTGCCACCTCCTCAATAGCCATGCTCTGGGTAACACTCATGCTGACCTCGGAAACCGGTCCCCTTCCACGACCACGACCACGACCGCGACCAGCAGCTCCCTCACCTCTAGCCATCTGTACCACCATGAACAGAAGGCTAAGCAAAACAAAAATTCTTTAACTACACAAAAAAACAACTCACCGTGGAATCACACAGCAGGCTCGAAGAGGATGTTCTAGGACCCCATGCCAAACACAATTGACTAACTCACATAATCAATGATAAGCTCAAATTAATCCCTGGAGCTACTCTCTCAAACAAGAGATTATTGTAGTACTTAGGGGTCGAATTCCTCAGAGACTCAAGATCAAACACAATGGATTATAGAGTTTAGTTATTACGCTAAACAAGTTAATTATGAAATATTAAATCAGTAAATTAATTAAGGTTCAAGCAATTAAAATCAGATATAGAACTCTAAACACAATTTGTAAAATAAATCAGTTCTCATTGCTGTTTTTTTTTTTTTTTACTAGACTTCCTTCTTTTTTTTTTAATCAAAGATGTAGGCGAATAATGGGGTCATCGGTAATTTACCTACCCCTCGCTTCCAAACTTTGTGTGATCATTTGACTCAAGAGTAGAATAATGAGATCACAGGTAATTTACCTACCTCTCTAAACTGATCAAAATCATCTCATCTTTTATTCTCTTATTTTTTTTCTTTCTAAACAAAGCTCTCAGGAGTAATCTTTTTAACTTAAATAAGGGAGAGGAATACCATTATCTTTTGAAAATCTTGCTTGTCAGGTATGAACAAGGAGTCAAGCTCTATGAACATCAATCTCCTTGATGATGTAAAAAGAAAAGTGCAGAAGTTACCTCAGGCGTTTATGGATTCTGTTGGAAATTCGGATGTATCTGGTTTACTGGTCAGCCATTGGATTTTTCATTAGTCGGATTCATGGATTCAATCTGCAGCATTAATCAACCAAGGCAAAACACTAAAAAGAAAAATCATAGTTACCAACAAAATTTTGAAAATTTTGACTCAATAAAACAAAAATACGGTTTTGACACACTAAAAACCAAAACTATGTTAGTAGTTAGTACTAACCTCCCCCAAACTTAAACGACACTGTCCCCAGTGTTTTCAAGTAAGAGGAAAGCAAAAAGAAACAAAAATCTATGAAAAATGTATGTAAAATTTGAACAGTTCTCGGGTTACCAACTGGTGTCGACCGATGCCAAGGTGGCGTCGGCCGATACTCCTCCTTGATCAATAATGTCCGAAACTTTTCAATCTGTGTTTTTTTTTTTTTTTTTTTTTTCGATGAAACAATAAAACTCAAAACCAAATATCAATAAGTTAGTAATCCTAAAAGAAAAATTGAAAGATAAGTAGTTCGTACCAGTGGGTTGCCTCCCACCAAGCGCTTATTTTCAGTCATTAGCTTGACTGTGTTGAAGCTCAGGCGTCCGGCGGATCAGAACGTGGCAGTGAATGCCTCCGAGAAAATGTCCTCTTCATCCAAGGTGGTGTATAAGCAGTAGAAGAGTGAGGTCTACCAAGGACATGAGGAACAGGACCAGGGCGGGATTTAGGGACGGGTCTTGTTGTATGTCCTGCAAAATCATCAACAGAAGAAACAAGCGCTCTACGATAATCTCGTGGCTTGGTTAACTGCAAAACAGTTTTTGAATCTTTGAAGGTCTTTTTGATGATAGGAGGGAGTTTGGGTAAAGAAGATGCATACCTTTGCCTTACCTGAGGACTCTGGAGTGTGGAGTGAGGGACTTTCTGTTTGGGAACAACTTTATGATTTGGAGCATCAGTTTTGGACAAGTTCAGTCTCGGATGTGGAGGAGTGTCGACCGATGCTGATGGTGTGTCGATCGACACTAAGCATGTTGCTCGTGTAGCAGAGACTTTTTCAACAGAAAAAGTCTGTCCATCAATAGTAGGAGCCCTCCTCAGTTTATGCATCTCAAAGTTCATACTCAAACCTTCCACATTCAGTGTTATGTGTCCCTTCTTCACATCTATGATGGCACCAGCTATAGCTAAGAAAGATCTTCCTAAGATGAGAGGATCTTTAGGCTCAGTATCATACTTCAGCACCACAAAGTCAATGGGAATCATGAAGTTTCCAACCTTAATTGGGATATCCTCTAAAATACCTTCAGGAATTCTTTTGGATCTATCAGCTAAGATAAGAGAAATCTGAGTTGGCTTGAATTCTGCCATCCCAAGTTTCACAGCAACAGAATATGGCATCAAGTTAATACTACAGCCAAGATCACAAAGTGAGTGAGCAAACCTTTCTGCAGAGATAGAGAAATCAAGTACAAAGCTCCCAGGATCTGGTAATTTCTCTGCAGTCCTACACTGAATCATTGCACTCACTTTCTTAGAGACAACCACCTCTTGCTTCCTCTCTTTCTTTTTCTGTGGAGGCTGGTTCAAAAGAATTGAACTGACATCCTTGGTAAGCAATGCTCCTTCCTCAGGGCTCAAACCATTAGTGACCATCCTCTTCACATATCGTTTTAGTGGCGGTGAAAGCTTTACTGCATCTAATAAAGGTAACTCAATCATTACCTTATCCATCATTGCCTTGCATCTAGCTTCCTCCATCTCCTTCTTAGACCTTCTTGGCTTAGGAAAAGGAATCTTCGGTTGGTACACCCTCTCAGCAGCTGGAGCCTGAGATTTTGTAATTTCAGGTTCTGTCTGAGATGAGTGTCGACCGACACCCAGGTGGTGTCGATCGACACCATCGTCTGAAGTCGAATTCTCCGTCGATTGCTCACCTTGTTCTGCAGAAGCAATTTCACTTTCATCTTCACCTCTCACCTTGTTGCCTTGTTGATTACCGAATCTCTGTCTTTGATACCCAGCTCCATACACATAGTTGACATTCTCCTCTGTATTCTCTGGTTCTGGCTCAAATGTCTCAACTTCAGCAGCAAATTGGACTGACTTCTTACCCACTAGAAGATTGTGAACTGAATCTAGCTTAGCATTGACTGAAGCTAGCTGGTTTAAATCAAATCCTCCATGCAATCTCTTTCTTTCAGCATCAGCTCTCTTAGTACTATTGCTGGAGGCCAAATTCTCAATCAAAGCTTCAGCATCTTCTGGAAATCTTGTTTTGAAGTTCCCATGGATAGTAGCATCTAAAGCCAACTGATACTCCCAGTCACATCCTCTAAAAAAGATACTTAGCAATTGCACCCTTGAGAAGCCATGGTGTGGGCAATCCCTCTGATAAGCTTTAAATCTCACCCAAGCTGCTTTGAAAGCTTCATCTGGTCTTTGCTTCAAAGAGGATAGCTTTACTCTCAACTCATCTGACATGGCATCATCATAAAAGTAGTTAAGGAAGGCCACCTTGATGTCACGCCAATTCGTCAAAGATCCATCTGGCAACTGCTTCAACCACTGAGATGCCTCTCCTGCAAATGAGTAAGGAAAGAGTTTGCAGTAGATGTAATCCTCAGTTACTCCATTAGCCTTTATACTGGTCACAAGATCCTCAAAATGCTCAATATGGTCCAAAGGCTTCTCATTGGGCAGGTTAGAGAAAGGTCTCTGCCCAACCAGTTGAAAATAAGCAGGCTTCAACTCAAAATCATTCCTCTGGAATGGGGGAGGAAAAATAGCAGACCAGTTCTCATACACAAGATCAGCCCGGTTGTAGTTAGCAATGGTCCTGATCAAGTCTCGGTTGTGCTTCTGTCTTCGAACTGGGTTATTAACGTGGTTTGCAGCTCCACGTCCGTCTGCAGGTAGGGGGTGTCGACCGACACCCTGTTGGTGTCAATCGACACCATCGGCCTGTTCGTCGACAACAACAACTTCAGCAATAACATTCCCTTCTGCATCAAGCTTTTGGCCCTGCTCATTGCGCAAGTGGCCCTCTTGATCCCTCAAAGCACCATCCTCATCACGCATCAGAATGACTGTGTTAACCATCTTCAAGGATTTGGCTGCTTTTCGCTTTTCACGCTCTAACTTTCCCAACTCTTGGTTTGTAAGCTTCACAGTAGGACCAGTCTTGTTGCTCCTTGTGTTAGGCTTATTAGGCATTTACCTGAAACACCAAAGAGAAGAAAAACAAAAATGTGTAAGTAGAAAATAAAAATAAAAATTTAGACGAAATTAAAAACTCAAATCTAATGGTAGATCAAAGAGTCCCCGGCAACGGCGCCAAAATTTGATAAACTCAAATTAATCCCTGGAGCTACTCTCTCAAACAAGAGATCATTGTAGTACTTAGGGGTCGAATTCCTCAGAGACTCAAGATCAAACACAATGGATTATAGAGTTTCGTTATTACGCTAAACAAGTTAATTTAATTATTGAAAAAGCAATGCAAATATTCAAATAAAAGTGTTCTGAAATCAGAAAATCAAAAGGTTAAGCCTAGGGAATTTCTCAAGAAATTATGAAATATTAAATCAGTAAATTAATTAAGGTTCAAGCAATTAAAATCAGATCTAGAACTCTAAACACAATTTGTAAAATAAATCAGTTATCACTGCAAATATTATCTAAATTTAAAACCAGAAAATCCAAATCTCTTTGTAAAATTCAAGGTTAAACATCAGCTTTAAATTCAGATTTAGATTGTTCACAAAATTACTAAATCAAATCTCTTTACAAGAAGTAATTTTGCTCATCAAAGGTTTTAATCAGGAAAACAATTATATTCTCATATCAATTTATTTCCCTATGATAATAATTCTAGGTGATCAATCAAGAATTATTGTGAAGAACAACCAAGGATGAAGATCATAAAAGATTAAGAACCCTAAAATCACAGATCTAATAAATCATAAAAATCCTATGAAAAACCCTAAACCTAACAAGCAATTTACTCAGACATGTTTAATGAAGAACAAATCATATTTCTGAATAACATGCAATAGATATTGAAAAGTAAAAGAGGGAGTTTAGAAATCTTCTCTCTACAAAGAATTCAGATCCTTTTCTCCCAAAAGCTCTCAATATCTCTCTCTCAAAAACTGCTAGAAAATAACTTCAGGGTTTGTAAAACCCAAAAATAAAATATATACATCCTAAAACACGTCCAGGGGCTTATGTTGCAATTGTGGAAAACTTCGGGCAAAATTGTAAAACTTCCGATTCTTGTTCTCTCGTCGGATAAACAGGGGTTTCGACCGATGCTGCAGAGGTGTCGATCGACACCATCACTCTGATTCGACTCCAAGTTCGTTTCCTCCGAATTAATGCTCCAAAAAGGTCCAAATTGCTTCACTTCGCTCCATCCGTGCCAAAATCCTAGAAAACCTGTTAAGACTCTAAAATAACCTAGAAAACAAATGAAAAGACTCAAAAGCACACTTATATCATGGTTAAAAACCGTAAAAACCATGATATATCAATCAACTCAACCATGAAATCTCTAACATCAACAACAAAAACCACAGTGAACACTAGACCTAGAACCGTAAGGGCTCTGATACCAAAATGAGACAACCCTTCCCGTTTTTTTTTATAATAATAATAATCAAATGAACCAACAAGTCAATAACCAGACTTCAACATCCTACAACGTTCCATCAACTCAATTCTAGCAACCTAACAATAGCTAGAACACAATCCATCAAGCCTCTAAAACATCCTCCTCCTCATCGCCTTGATTCCATGATCACACTTTGCCTTTACCTGCACCACAAACACATATTGAGATGCATGAGTATTTTCATAAACACTCAGTGAGGCAATCCTCCCATCTACTGGATTATACACACAAGCATTTGAGAATCCAATGTCAAACAATCATCAAAAAAATACAAACAAACCAGGAAAACAAGCAATCATCAACCGACGAGGGTTGGTGTCGACCGACACCATACCAGTGTCGACGGACACTGACAACCTGGTGTCGACCGCCACCTTCCTGGTGTCGACCGACACCTGTTCGAACCTCCCGAAAACCCTAGTTGTATCGACCGACACCTCCACATGGTGTCGATCGACACTCCACAGATTCTCGAGCCGTCCTCGCACTAGTGTTGACTGACACACCAAAGGTGTCGATCAACACTGAAGACGAACATCGTCTTCCCCGAAACTCCATTGCAGATCTCCGCCTCCAAACGATTCCCAAGCGTCCTAAACTCTTCCACATGCCACATAAGGCCATAGAAACCCCAAAACGACCACAAGCAAGCAAGGAATCAATCCAACAACTCAAAGAACACAAAAACATAGAATTCTCAAGCTTAGATAAGCCGTGGTCATGCACTCACCTCTTTTTGCAGGAAGATTTGATTGAGAACGATGGAAATAACACCTTAGGAAGCTTGTCCTGCGTTCCCAGCAATCACACCCCTTCCCACAGCAACAGATCTCACCAAAATCACCAAGAACAAGCCAAAACTCTCAAGAACACAAACTCTCACTTTTTCTCTCCTTTCTCACTAAACGGCGACAAAAACAACCAAACCCTCGACCTGGGTCGCTTCTCCCCTTAAATACTCGGTTTAGACAAACCAAATAACCCAAACCAACCCAAAATCGCGAATTAAAACAATCTGGCCGAACCGGAAAACGCTGGTGTCGATCGACACCACCCATCCCCAAATTCTACTATTTGGTTCACGGATATTACACTTATATAACGATCCAGCAGCGGGGGACCTTCTAGGTTCAAAATTATTACAAATAAAAGGACTAAACTTGCAAAAACAACATAATCAATTTTAGGACCTAAATAAACAAAAGACTCATAAAGACCCAACGGTCAATTCCTGCAAAACAAGAAAAGAACCATCATTTATTATTTGAATTCAAACACTTACCTTGGTAATAGCTCTCATGCACGCTCCAGCCCTTCATTGATTGCTTCGGAAATTATTAAAAGAACGGGTTCTTTAATTCCTTGTAAAACCGGCAAAAATGATGCTTTTGGAGTCTTCTAGCTCAATGAGAGTAATGAGACTTTCAATGGACTTGTTGAATTTTTCCCTTAAGATTCTTGCTCCCAACCTTGTCCTAGGTGTTTGTATCATTGTTGGTAGAACAGGTTCTTCAGGAAATGGTAGAACGGGTTCTTCAGGAAATTGTAGAACAGGTTCTTCAGAAAATGGTAGAACGGGTTCTTCAGGAAATGGTAGAACGGGTTCTTCAGGAAATGGTAGAACGGGTTCTTCAGGAAATGGTAGAACGGTTCTTCAGGAAATGGTAGAACGGTTCTTCAGGAAATTGACTATCGATGTCCTCATCATTATTTTTCTGAGACCCTGGATCTTGTCGAGAAGAAAGAAGTTGCACCATGTGGGTTTGTGCTTGATTTGTAATGCTTCTTGTATTGTACGTTTCTTAGCTGAAGCTAGATGGAAAATGATATGCTCAAATTTACCCTAAAGCTACTCTCTCAAATTAAGAGATCATTGTAGTATTGAGGGATCAAATCCACAAAGACTCTAGATCCACACAATAAATTTAATAATATTTTAATTATGCTAAACCAAAATATTGTACTTAAGTTGCAAGATTAAACAGAAAAAAAAAAAAAAAAAAAAAAAGAGTTGTAAAATTCAGATGGATGAAACGTTAGGTCTAGGGAAATTCTCACAGGAAATCATGGAAAATCAGATCAATTAATTAAGCAAGCAGGATTCAACAATTAAGCAAGCATGATTCAACAATTAAGCACAATTCTTGAACTCTAAACACAATTGTAAAATAAATCAGTTCTCACTACAAATATTAACTAAATTTAAAACCCGAAATCCAAATCTCTTTGCAAAATTCAAGTTAAAAACCAGCAATAAAATCAAGTTTAGATAAGTTCACAAAATCACTAATTCAAATCTCTTTGCAAAAAGTAATTTTGCTCACCAAAGGTTTTTGTCAGGAAAATCAATTATATTCTCATATCAATCAATAATCCTAAGATCTAAATCCAGATGACTAATCAAAGATCTAGCATTAAGAACAACCTATGAAGAACAAGAAAGATAATGAATCCAAACAATTAATCAATCTAATAATCCATGAAATCCCTAATGAGAAACCATAAACCTAACAAGCAGATCTACTTAGACATAATTGTAAGAACACAAATCATGAATAAAATAGATAGCATTAAGAGATTAAAGAAGAAGAAAAGGAGTTCTGAATCTTCTCTGAAGGAGTCTTGATTCTTCTCTCCAAAAGCTCTCTAAAAATCTCTCAGGCTTCTCTCTCAAAAGTTGCAGGAATAATAATGCTTCGGTCTAAACAATGACCTAGAAATCCTATTTATATTCCTAAAACATGTCCAGAGACTAATGATGCAAATATGGAAAACTTTGGGGCAGTTTGGTAAACTTCCAAAACTTGGGCCTTCTTCTGTCGGCTTACTGGGGTGTCGACCGACACCAAGGGTGGTGTCGACCGACACGATCTCTCTGAATCGATTTCAAGTTGATTTCCTTCGGATTAATGCTCCAAAATGATCCAAATTGCTCCACTTTGCTCCTTTCATGCCAAAATCATATAAAACCTGTAAAGACTCTCAAAGAACCTAAAAACACATCAAAAAATTCTAAAAGACTCCTTATATCATGGTTAAAAACCACAAAAACCATGATATATCAACTTCCCCAGACTTAGACTTTGCTTGCCCTCAAGCAAAACATAAGCTTAAACCTGTGAAAGAGGTTTGGGGATGGGTTAGGTTAGTGAGTGTTCTTAATCGATTAGGATGTTTTAGATTGATTGTTCTTATTAAAAATCCCTTCTAGATAAGTGTTCTTAATGCTAGTTTCAGACCGAGAGGTTGAGACTAGATCTAGGGTGTTTGCCATCGAGAGATGTTTGTTGAAATGCCTGAATCAACTTATGCTTGAGATTTATTCACTTAGCCTAAGAGATTAGATGAGTAAAGAGTTTATTGACAACGGTGAATCGGGTTTTAATGCCTGCTTAGTCATGTTTCTCCAACGAGAGTTGGGTAAGAAAGTGAATAGGGTTGATTGTTTCTACCATGAGAGTGGATTAGCAAGGGTTAGTGATTCATTGTCTAGGGAATAAATTGCTTGAGTCTTGTAAAATGTTCTAAATCGATTAGGAATACTTAGGAACCGATTACCCCATCCTTAGGAGCTTTCGTATTCTGATTGTTTATAGTTTTACATCAACTCGACCCTTTACCCGAACTGGTACTCGATCATCAGCTTCGTGTATATCCTCGAGTTGTTTATCATTGTGTTCTTGATTTTTTTTCCACCACCCGATTGCCTACTCGATCCGGTACTCGATTTTTTGCATTGTGTACTTAGGCCGAGTGGTTCTTGTTTTATTTCTTTTATTTGTGCTCACCTTAGTCTGTTAGATAAAACCCCTGTTTTTACTTGGCTTGACTTACATTGTTTCTGATCACATCTTATCTGCTAGCATAACAATCATTTGGATGATAACCCATTATATTACAACTACATAGAGAATTGATATCCTGGATGAAAAACCTGTTATCAGGAGCGTACTGGACAACCATTCACAACCTATGTAAAACTAATTAAATGTCATTAGTAAATATTTGGAAGAAAAAACGTTAGTGGTCAAATATTTGAAGGAAAATTTTTTGGGCTTTATTAGTTTAGGATAGTAATTATAAGTTGTATTTGGTATGAATGATGTGCTATTAATGCTCATAACTGTTTGGTTTTTGGCAAAGATTTCCTTAATTTTTTATATTAATAATTTTTGGTGTAAATTGTTTTGCAGATTTGGAATTTGTTTAGATCCGAGAATATTGATTCCAGATCCGAATAGTGACATTTGATCCGTATTCATATATATCGAGTAACAAATGGTTTTATTTAACTAAAATATCCAATTGCAAATTTCTAGGTTATATCAATAATTAAACCTGACCGAATACCGTTGAATGTCTCATTTACCATTACTTACATTGTTTTCTAGTCTTTGTTGCTGGAGGTAATTTCGACCAAAGTAGAAGTATAATGCCCCGACCACCACTTTTTAGTGGACCCTATGTCCAATTCCAGTCCATGGATCCATCTTCTTTAATGGATCTCACGTCCTCTCACTAGGCCCGTGAGCCCATCCATATCTGACGGCCGGTTTGCTACGTCCAGGAGGCTCTAAAGACTTGTTACCAAACTTACAAATCACCACATGATCTTTCCCTGTGTTTTGTCCTCACTCGCACAGTGTAACATCCGCGAACCAAAATGTGAGTGTTGGGGAGGGGTGTTGATCGACACCAAGGGTGGTATTGGTCGACACCAATGATTTCTGGTTCGGTGAGTTTATCTTAATTGTTGATTTGGGTTGGTTTGGTTTAAGGAAAACTTTTGAACCGTGATATTTAAGTGGGAGGACGACCTAGGTCGTAACTTCATTTATTTTTGGCCGCTGTTAGAGAGAAAACAGAGAGAAAGAGAGGAGAAAGTGTTCTTGGGAGAGTTTGTGAGATTTCTTAACTGTTCTTGAGAGATCCTTCTGGGGGAGTGAAGATCCAGGGCTAGAGACGTGTTGGAAGCTTGCTAGGAGGGTTGGATTCGTCGTAGTTGGTCAGAAACTTCCTGCAAAGAGGTGAGTGCATGACCATGGCTGATATAAGCCTGAGATTTCCTTTGTCTTGCTTGTTTGTTGTTGTTTGTGGTGTTTTCTTGCTGGTTGTGGTTGCTATAGGTTTCCTACGGATTCATATGGCTTTGGGATTGAGTTTTTGACGGATTGGAGGTGATAGGAAGCGAGATTCGACTCTCGGCTTCGAGCGGATCGCGGTTGCAGAGTCGGTGTCGATCGACACAAGGTGGGTGTCGGTGGACACCAAGGATCAGCATCAATCGACACTGTGGGGTAGTGTCGGTCGACACCAATGCCAGTGTCGGTCGACACCTCCCTTCCAGTGAAGACGATACTTGTTTTCCTAATTTGTATGTCTTGTTTGTTGGTTGTGTTTGACATTGGTATCTCAGTTGCTTGTGTGTATAGCCTAGTAGATGGGAGTATTGCCTCACTAAGTATTTGTGCTAATACTTACGCATCTCAATTGTTGTTTGAGGTGTGCAGGTGTGTGACGTGGAATCATGGCGATGAGGAGGAGGATGATCTAGGTTCTCGTTTGTGTGTTGTTGGTTATGATATTGATGTTGGAACCTTGTATAAAGTTATGCTAGGTTTCTGGTTAGAATGGTTAGGAATGTTATGGTATTAATGATATGTTGGTTTTGTATTGTTAGTATATTGGTTGTTGTTGGTTTATTGTTGAATTGTGATTTTGTTGGTTTAATTAATTAGTATGGATGCTTAATTATATATTAAATTATTATAAAAAACGGGTCGGGTTGTTTCACACAGTTCCAACAATCACTTCCCGGAAGATCACCCATCATGAGACTACTCCAGCATAAGTACGCTTAACTCTGGAGTTCTCTTTGGAATATTGACCGAAAAGATAAGTGCACTTTGTTGACATAGGTGGTCAAATCAATTATTTTAAAACTCTCTGCAAGTCTCTGAAACCAGGGTATCACAATAAGTTCTACTTCTCTTTTACTAATATAGGAAAACATCAAAAAAAAATCTATTTTATAATATATGATTTTTTATCTAATAGCTTGTAATTATCTTATATGTGAATGCGATTCAGATGGATATTTCAACAAGATTTGTGCTCGACTATAGTTTTTTTGTCCTAGTATTCGAGTTTTCGTTTGAAGTTTAAACATTGACCTATTTGATACATTTTGATTTTTTTTTTTTTTTCAACCAAACATTAATAAATCAAAAGAGAACTCCTAGGTTGGTTGCCCAAACCGTAGGAAAAGAGTTTACAAAAACAATTTCCGAACCTAAAGTTCTAGAGGAACGAGCTAAACAATCCACCTTTACGTTAGACTCACGAGGAATCCTCTTCAGGGTGAAGGAAGGGAAAGATGATCGGATCCAAGAGAAGTCCAACAGAAGGTTCGAGAAAGCGGGCCAGTCTTCGGGCTTCTGCACCATCGCGAGTAGCTCTGCACAATCCGTCTCAAAAGCTTGACAATCCACTCCTGCCGCCAAAAGGGACTCCATAGCCCGAATCAGGGCTTGGAGCTCCGCATGTAAAGGAGTAAGGCCGCGTCGATGACTCCGGGCTCCCAGTAGAAATGTCAAATCATCGCCACTGCAAAACCACCACCCCAAACCCTGGAGAGCATCCGAACTTTTCCATGAACCATCAATCTGACAGCGGGGAGAAGACTCCCTATCATCCAAAGCCTCCAGAGGAATTGAATAATCCCTGATAAAAGATTTGGCGTCCTCCCACAACAATTTGTCATTCGTCGCCTGATTTAAAATCTCTATCGGTGCTGCCTCCATTCCCTGAAAAATCTTTTTATTCCTATCTTTCCAAATCGACCAGAGTATCCAGGGAAGATGAAAGGAGATGTCCGAAATCCCCGAATGCGATGCCGCCCGCCAATATATAAAATCCAGATTCGCATAAATTGAAGCATATGGAAAGCCGTCCGTACCTAACGCTAAAGGAGTCAGCTCCCATATACTCCGCGAACGTGGACACTCGAAAAGAGTATGATTGATGGACTTTGTTTCCAAACCACACCATTTACACAGGATATCACATCGGACACCTCGATGCGCAAGCTGTTCCAAGACCGGGAGAGTACCAGAAGCAATCTGCCAGAAAAAATGTTGAACCTTCGAGGAAACCTCAAGTTTCCACGCTTGGGCTCGCAACGCCGTACATGTTGGGCCGTATTCAATTTCGACCATTAATTCTCGCGCTAACCGATAACCTGATTTCACCGAGTACTGCCCTGATTTAGTAAAATGCCATACTAAAGGGTCTGGTTTATAAAATTTGCTGACCACAATACGTCGAATAATTGGAATATCTACCGGATCAAAAAAACTCCTCTAGAATAGGTAAGTGTCAATCCTTCGTAGTTGGGTTAATTAAATGGTTAACCATCAAACTCGAAAGCAACAATCGACCTCGACCATTAGCTGGTCTTGGCCGAATATCTGGTAACCACGGATCGCGCCAAACCGAGATAGAACAACCAGAGCCGACCGCCCACCTCGCGCCTTGCTCCACCAGTGCCTTGGTTGAGTAGATACTCCTCCAAGCAAAAGAAGGATTATATGGCTTTTTGGCCATAAGAGGATGTTTATTCCTAAAATAACGGCCTCTCATTACCCGAGCCATTAGGGAAGTCGGATAATGTATAAGACGCCAGAACTGTTTCGCCAACATAGCATCATTAAATTGATCCATAGCTCTGAAACCTAGACCCCCTTCACATTTATCTTTACACATTTTTTCCCAGGCTACCCAATGCATACCCCGAGCCTTGTCATTTGACTTCCACCAGAAGGTAGAAATAGCACTCGTTAATTTGGAGGTCAGTTCCTGTGGTAGTTTATAACACGACATAACATGAGTAGGAAGAGCTAACGCTACTGACTTAATCATAATCTCCTTGCCCCCCTTCGATAAAGTCTTCGCAGACCAACCATTTAATCGGTCATCCAACCGATCCTTAACATAGCTAAAAACCTTAGTTTTCGAACCCTGGAGACTTTCAGGAATACCCAAATACGAACCCATACCACCCTCTTTAGCAATACCAATAACGGATTTTAGGTGAGATCGTATATCAGATGGGACCTTTTTACCAAACATAATACAAGATTTGTCAAGATTAACCTCTTGTCCTGAAGCTTTACCATAATTGCCTATTATTTCCATTACCTTCCTACATTCGGATTCCTCTGCTTTGCAAAAAAACAGACTATCATCAGTGAATAACAGATGTGAAATAGTAGGGCTATCGCGAGCAATTGAAATACCCGTTAGATGCTTTTCCCGTTCGGCCTGCTTAATGTTTGCTATCAAAACCTCCGTACATAGAATGAACAGATACGGTGACAGGGGATCTCCTTGGCGTAAACCCCTTTGAGGAAGAATAGATCCCCGGGGCTGACCATTCAATAAAACTTGATATGACACAGAAGAAACACACCACATTATATAGGAGATCCATTTTCTGGTAAACCTAGTTTAACCAAAACCGCCTCCAAAAAATCCCATTCTACACGATCATATGCCTTACTCATATCCGTTTTGAATGCCAGAAACTCCGCCTGACACCGTCGGTTGGTATTTAGCCCATGAAACATCTCCTGAGCGACAAGGATATTATATATTATTAAGCGACCAGAAACAAAGGTCGACTGAGTTTCTGAGACCAAGAGAGGTAAAAACCGTTTTAGCCGAAAGCATAGAACTTTAGATATTATTTTATAACTCACATTACAAATACTAATCGGTCTAAACTCCGTCATCCGCTGCGGACTATTAACTTTAGGAATAAGATAAATATTGGTCTCATTTAAACGAGGATCAAAACGATCCGTCCGAAAAAAATCCCGGACCAAAGCCACCAAATCTCCTTTCAAGGAAGACCAAAACCGTTGAAAAAACTAGGCTGTCATGCCGTCAGGTCCTGGTGTTTTCTCCGGATGCATCGCAAACAGAGCCTTACGGACTTCCGCCTCAAAAATATCCCGAGTAAGGTCTCTGTTCATACTCTCCGTGATTAATGGATTGATTTCTTGAATCATCTCTGAGATACCACTACCAGCCGACTTCTTAAAAAGATCCTCAAAATATTTAGTAGCAATATTCTCCATACCTGAGGGTGATTCGTTCCAGACACTATCCATGTCAAATAAACCAACAATCCTATTCCTTACCCGCCTTTGTTTAGTGGAGGCGTGAAAATATTTAGTATTTTTATCTCCAACCCTGAGCCAGAATTTCCTACTTTTTTGCTGCCAATATATTTCCTCGTCAGGGTACGCCTCCTTTAATTTTCTTTCAATACCCCGAATTTCCTCCTGAGAAATCGAATCATCCATTTTTGCCTCCTGTAGAGCCGCCTTTAATGAAGAAATGAGCGAGGGACCAGAACTTATATTATTCTTTCACCACCAAGAAATCGAGTTCCTACAATTCCTTATCTTATCCACAAAATTAGGGATCCGGAAATTACGCGTGCGATTCCACCCGGTCTCAACCGCACCTGCTATACCCTCCTTACCCAACCATCGTTTATCAAAACGAAACTGTCTAAGCCGTCTCCTATCCAGCTTCAGACAGGTAGCCAAAATCGGACAATGATCAGAACCAATCATCTCCAAATATTCTACCTTCAAGTTCGGAAATAACCCATGCCAATCCTCATTGCCCACAACACGATCTAACCGACAACGGACCACTTGATTATTACATCGGTTACCTCGCCAAGATAATTGTTCCCCATAACAAGGAAATTCAAGCATCCCACAATGACGGAGCATGGAGCTAAATGGCACAAAAGAAGAAGCTGGACGAAGTGCACCTCCCTTTTTCTCATGATTCCCAACTAATTCGTTGAAATCACCAATCAAAAACCAAGGATCAACTCGGAAAGACCCAATATCCATCAATCTATCCCAAACTTTTTGTCTATGTTGAGGAACAGGATCACCATAAACAAAAGACATAAAAATCAATTGTTGCCCAATATAGGCTTGTGTATCAATAATACGGTCACTATCAAAAAGAATTGAAAGTTTTATTTCATCCATAAAAAATAAAGCAAGACCACCGCTAGACCCGCGGGGTTCAACAGTATACAAATTATTATAACCAAACTTATTCTGGAATTTTTGTAAATAAGAAAAACATTTTTTTGTTTCAGATAAAAATAAAATGTCTGGTCGATGCTTCTTCCACAAATCACCCAAGTAATTTTCTGTCAGATCAGCCCCAATGCCCTGACAGTTCCAACTTATAACCTTCACGTTTGAGCCGGTGGTTTCAGGAGCGCCACCATCCCCTTCTTCTGAGTACGACTTCCTCCACCATCAGGAATGACGTCCTTTGCCTTCTGACCTTGCTTACCCATCACCCCTGATTTAGTGCCTTTACCTGCAGGTTTAAGAAATGAAGCTTTAGCTAAAAGTCGTTTCCCAGGTGAAGCCAGAGGCATAACCATTTTCTTTGAACCGTATATCCCTTTACTTGCCTTAAAACTATCCGCAATGTTCTTAACATGATGTGGCTTTCCCAAAGAAACAGATTTCATAGCAATATTCATAACATTCAAACTCAAATTAATAGGATCAGGAACATGGATACCTTGAGTGAGAATGTCCTCCGCACCTAAACTCGACTCATTACCAGCTTCTGTATCGTTATCCAACTCTTGCCTTTGCTCCTGAGAATTATCAACTTCATCAAATTCTCCATCTTCTAACAAATCATCAGTACTCTCATTGAAAGGCGATTCCTCGAGATCATCATCCCCTCCCCTAGCACCATTCTCCACTACCACCTCCATAGAGGTATCCTCCACATTCCCAGATGAAGGACCTCCTTGATCAAGACTCTTAGACTTTTTCTCCCCAGAAGTCTGCTTAACCTTGTACATAGGTTTAGGCCACACCGGTCTAAGACCCTTCCGCTGTGGTGGTAAGCCAACTCCAGTAACCATCATATCACCTCCAACAATCTGCGAACCAGAAGCAAAACCCAAATTAGCACCAGACCCACTACCCTGATAACGCATCTGCTGACCCCAAGCATGACCCTGATTCCTTACCTGAAGAGGGAAACCGGTAGAGTTAGACTCACCACTCCGAAACTGTGGTAGCCTCCTCTCATTGGAATGCTCAGACTGAAAATCCAAAGCCCTTATAACATGCTTCTGTGGTTTCTCCCACCCCCCATCATGATGGACATGACTTTGCTTAGTCGATGCCTGCTGCCGCTGATGAGTCCCCCTCTTTTCCGTGAAATCCACATTTCCCCGAGCTGCAGCAACATTGTTCAACTCGGGACATACTAAGACATCATGCGCTAAGCGAAGACAATGCGTGCAGAACCCAGACAACTTCTCATAATCAATGGTGACCACCACCTCGTCGCCTGTAGCAAAGGGAACCACCAAATTTAAAAGCAAAGGAGTGAATCCATTTACCGTGACACAAATACTTCCTGACTCCTCATCAAGTTCCTTGATACGACCAATCTTCCTTCCTATAGCCTCAAGTGTTGCTAACTCCCATAGATGCATAGGGATTCCTCCCACCTTCACCCAGAAACTAATAGCCGAGGGATAGGAACTAGACACTATAGGCTCCCAACGAACCCTGCGGAGCTCAATTGGTGACAGCTTGTCCTATGGGAAGGTTGTTAAAGGGTGGGTACCAGGGTTCGAGGAACGCCTGGCGCACCAATAACCTACTGGTGGATTTGGATATCCACATTGATGGGTTAGGATCGATGCCCTGCAGGACCAGCTTGGAGTCCATTTCGGCGGCTAGCAGTGGGCTAGTGGGATCCATGGACGGTCTGTTGGGGCAGCTAGCAGTGGGCTAGTGGGATCTGTGGGACGGGTTATCACATAAAAGTCGATTTTTATATTACAACCCGTCCTGCAGATCCCACTCCCGCTAGCTGCCCCAACGGACCGTCTGTGGACCCAGCTAGCCCCCCGCTAGCCGTCCCAACGGACCCCAAGCTGGCCCTGCAGGGCATCGATCCTAACCCATCACTGTGGATTTGGATATCCACAGTGATGGGTTAGGATCGATGCCCTGCAGGGCCAGCTTGGAGTCCATTTGGGCGGCTAGCAGTGGGCTAGTGGGGTCCACAGACGGTCCGTTGGGGCAGCTAGCGTTGGGCTAGTGGGGTCCGCGGGACGGGTTGTCACATAAAAATCGATTTTTATGTGACAACCCGTCCTGCAGATCCCACTCCCGCTAGCTGCCCCAACGGACCGTCTGTGGACCCAGCTAGCCCCCCGCTAGCCGTCCCAACGGACCCCAAGCAGATCAATTGGTGACAGCTTGTCCTGTGGGAAGGTTGTTAAAGGGTGGGGACCAGGGTTCAAGGAACGCCTGGCGCACCAATAACCTACTGGTGGATTTGGATATCCACAGTGATGGGTTAGAATCGATGCTCTGCAGGGCCAGCTTGGGGTCTGTTGGGACGGCTAGAGGGGCCTAGCAGGGTCCACGGACGGTCCGTTAGGGCAGCTAGCGGGGGCTAGTGGGATCCGCGGGACGGGTTGTCACACTATCCGTGTGAAAACCAAAACTTCCTTTGATTGAGACAAATTTAATATCCGCTTACTAATGATCCGCCAAAGACAAGGAAAGGAAATCCAAATACCCATGGACAAACAAATCAGATCCCCGATAACAAAGAACTCATAACTCCACAGTAACAAATCCAAAATCAAATCAACCCGATAAGCCACAAATGGAAACCGCATATCCGAATTACCAGCAATGCAAAACCCATCAGATAAGCAATGAAATCTCATACACCCGTCATCATTGATCTCTGAATCTTTCCCTTTCAACAGCCCTTGAATCCGTATCCTTGAAACCCATAAAACCAGAGATCCCCCACTTGAGGCCAGATCTGGAAAGACTTGAGACAATGAATCAATCGAATCCCGGATCCGAGATTCTCCAAGAATAACCGAGAAACCATATCTCAATCCTCTTTCAACCCCTTCGTTGACAACCATCTCAGCAAGAAACCCTAGAAATCGTATTCGCCGTCACCATTCTCTCTCTTTTTTTTTTACTAGTTTATATATTTTTTTTTATAGCTTACACTGATACATTTTGATTTATTCAAATTGATAAAATAAAAAGCCGAGAATGAGATATTTACATGAATTATTTTTTACTAGGAATCGATCCGCACGACATGGCGGGGTTTTTGTAATTCTTTTTTGAGGATTTTGTATTTCATACTTCAGATTTGTTTTGTTAATTGTCTGATTATTACATTAATTATAATAATGAATTGTCTAAATTTGGTTTAATATTCATGAAGTTATTGACATACATATATTAATGGATCATTAGGTAAGTATACCAACATATTTCCATGAGCTGTTTGTTTTAAATTAATGTTATAATTTGTTTGTTTAAAATTAATTGTTTTCTTGGCGGAGGGATCTGCTCCAAGAGCATTTTGATCCTATGGACGTCACTTTGATAGAGGCTTAACCTTTGAGTAGATGCTCCACGGCAGATTACTTAGGTTGGCACTTTACTAAGAATGGAAAATATACGGTTAAATCAGGGTATGAGGTGGAGAGATTACAGGTTCCGAGTACCTTTCAGGCTCATGGGTCTGGTCCAGGGATTGATCCTCTCCTTGCTAAGATTTGGCAGGCTCAATGCCCGCCAAAATTACAGCATTTTATGTGGCAAGTCTTGACGGGCTGTATTTCGGTTTTGTTAATTTAAGATGACGGGGGTGGATTGTGATGTGGGCTGTGTACGGTGTGGGGCTAATGAGGAGGATATTAACCACGCTATT
This sequence comes from Camelina neglecta, assembly GCA_023864065.1. NCBI lineage: Eukaryota > Viridiplantae > Streptophyta > Magnoliopsida > Brassicales > Brassicaceae > Camelina > Camelina neglecta. The sequence continues at coordinate 22,266,146 of CM043455.1, read as the reverse complement.
TTCCTGTGTCTACCGGCTCACCAGGCACGGGCTTTGTCTCATGTGCCGGTGGGGCCGTCACTCTTTCCGACAGAGTCTGTATATGCTAATATGGATCATTTTTTGGGCCCTACAACTCCGGGTTCCGCGGTGGCGGCTTTCCCTTGGATTATGTGGTATATCTGGAAAGCGCGGAATGCCCGGCTTTTTGAGAATCAGGTAGAACGACCTGATGAGGTTGTCCGAGTGACGATAGGTGAAACGCAGGTCTGGCAGCAGGCACAGGGGGACGCGGAGTCAGACAAGATTTCTTCCTCTCCTATGGATTTGTCTGTTCGGGTACGAGGGCGTACCCTTCTACCCTCTGTTTTTTCAGGACATCGGTGTTTTGTGGACGGTTCTTGGAAAGCAACGGATTTTTTTGCAGGTGCAGGATGGTGTTGTCTTTCTTCAAGTGGATTGTCACCGATTCTCGACGTAACCAATTATCGGTGAAGCTTGTCTCCGTTACATGCAGAAGTAGAAGCTTTTATGTGGGCGATGCGTTGCATGATTGGACATGACTTCCGGGATGTGGTCCTAACAGACTGCTCTGACTTGGTGAAGATGGTGTCTTCGCCTCATGAGTGGCCAGCTTTCGCAACTTATCTTGAAGACATAAAGAGTGACAGGAAGGAATTTTTTTCTTTTTCTTTGATTCAAGTACCTCGTAATGCAAATGTAAGAGCGAATTCTTTGGCCCGCCGTGCGCACCTTTCTCCGCATCATATTATGTTTGTAAACAATTTATCCACAAATTGGTTCGTTTGAGCTGATTCATTTTGTTGACAAAAAAAAAAAAAAAATGGTTTAAATATCTTTATTAGTTGTTATGGTAGATAATAAATATGATCAATTTCAATTTTATGATTATCTAGATTATTCTTTATTCATATTAATTTTTTAAATTTGACTACAGATCTCGGTGAGCCCCTCTATTTGGAGGTGCTAGTTGTTATTTACAATTAGAATAAGGATAGACCGGGTCGTTTATTGGTCCACGCGTTTTGATCCGATCAATTACCAAAATATCTTTGCCTTTTTTAGAGGGCAAAACATGGAATTCTTGTTTTTTTTTTATCACTAAATATGTTTCCCACTTATGATAATATTTTTAAACAGTTTAATATTTGTGTAGAATATTTCATATTTAAAATGCAATCTTATGGATCCATAAGAAGTTCACAAAATTAAATGTTTCTTTCACCAAATGTTTTTCCAATTTTTTAAAATTAATCTTACTACAAGATCCATTACGCGTTCTAATAAATCTACATCATATGTGTAATATTTCAAACTTGATTATGTAATTTTTTTTACGTAATACGAGTTTTTCTTCTCTTGACTGTACTCGTCTAGAATTTGATGTCATTTTAATATTTGAAATAATGTCATGTCTGAGATAGTTAATTAATTTTAACAAATAAAATGATGGATCGAGAATGATACATGGTACATGAATTATCCATTGAAATATCATATATTTTTAACATATGATATACAAATACAACATATATTTATAGAAATATTATTTACCACTTTACTAACTTTCCAATTATAAAATTTGAAATTAATTAATATTCTTACTTCATTATAAATTAGTTTTTTTCGTTGTATAGAATTAATCTATTGAAGAAATTTTAAATAAAGTTGAAAATAGATTTTGTGAAGATATTTTTTTAAAGATATATATGTATATATATATATATATTAAAAAGATACTGTAAATTTGATTTGGTAATTGAGATAATATATCTAATTTCCTAGACATTTTAATTCTTAATATTGATTTTTTTTCCTAATACCAACAACATGTGTTATAATATTCATCAAAATTAATGCTTTTTCTGTAAATGTACTTCATCAATATTAATGTATAAGATAGAAATTATCCAACATAGAGTTCTTTACTGCATATAAGCTGACAGCCAAATCATTAAATAATATAATAAAATAAATAATAATACAAAAGATATATATATATATATGTATATAATTATTTAGCTTAATACTTTATTATCAGAGAGTATAAAATTATTTATATGTGTTCAGCTTGTAATTGCATATATAAAAAACCAGACGACTAAGAAAAATGTTGCATATTATTTTTTATCAACTAAGTTTACTAATTTTATTTTGTGTTTACATAAAATTTTACTAATTTTTAGATAAAAAAAGTAATTGACAAAAATGGGCAATAAACAAAGTAAAATATATGCAAGGCATAAGCAAAAATACTAGACGTATGTGTTTTTCTAATACAATACATCAATTATTGTAAGTTCGGCTAAGTCTTCTCTAATGGTGTAGCTATCATGTGCAGACTTTATTGTCATTTCATATTAGACTACTTAAACTATCTATAATTGTCACTTTTATCAACCGTTAAAATATTTTAATAACAGTTGAAAGGCTTAGACTATGGACAATGGAGGTGTTGAATCCCTAATTCAATAGTTGAATTCATACAACGAGCTTGTTAAAAAATGAAAAAAAATCTGAAAAAAAATCTAAGTGAATTATTTCAATATGTTGAATAAACAAAAGACTATAGTACACATGATACATTATTCTTGATTGTTAAAGTATTTTATACTTTTCATTTCATTCTAACTATTTGACATCAAATTTTTTTTTATTTTTTATTTTACATCAAAATTTATTATTTTTCATAATTTATAAATAGATGGAGTAAAATATTGAAATTTATTTTAAAAAACCATTGTAGATGATAAAAAAAGAATGTATGTTGAATTATTAGATGAAGTAAAGAAAAGATGATGTGGAGTGAAACCAACTCATACTGCTTCAACATCACTTGAAAAAGCTCGACGAATAAAGTTTATGATCACACAAAACGTTGACAGTTATATTCATCACGCTGTTTGATTCAATGTTTGGCTCCAAGTGTTTAGGTTGTATCACCGGTCCCATTCATTGTTTGGTTTTTTGTTTTGTTTCATTTAGATTCAACCATAGCTGTCTTAATAGAAAGTGATAAGATTCAATACACGCACTAACATGGTCTTCCTTACATAAGAAGGGTCAAAGACCTTACACGGATATCCTAATAGAGTCTTATATAGTTTTAAAACATGCGAAAGATCTACCGATTACATAGTTTGAAATATATATTGATCCAACGCTTAGAGAGATACTTGCAACATACCAACAAAAAAGAAAACAAACAAACTTATCAGCGAACCTGTCACATGATTAGGATTAGTCAAAGAAATATCAAAATAGTTACCTCAAAGTGCCATTACAAATAAATCGGTAACCATATTAAAATGTCTACGGATCCTAATAATGCCATTGACTCCATGATGAATCCCAAATGAATATTGGGCTTCCTAGAATGGCACCCCATTGCAGTCAATACCATAGGCTATAATCAGAACAAAGTGCCCGCTAGTCTCTTCTTTCATTGAAGCATATGGAACTTTCCCAACAATGTCATTGTAATCTCTGTGAGAATTACCGGGCTGCAACAGGGGAAATATCCAGTTGTTTCTGGAGATTTTTTTCAAAACGTGCATCTTTATTGTAGTCATGCCTACCTACTCTTGCTGCCTTGAACCTGCCAGCATGATTCTTCTTAACCTTCTTACGCCTAGATCTTTTGTGAAATGTGAGACGGTTGTTATCTTCTAAGACAGTTCCTAAACGCGTAAGGAGGTATTTCAACTTGCCAACTTTTTAAAGAGCTTTCTTACTATCTAAATATGACCTAGGCATAACATCTAGAACTTCCTGGATCGAGAATTTGAAATTAGCTGGCAGAGTTACCCCTGAAAGCTTGTAGAGGGCTTCCAATTGCCTTGTGGGTGCAATTGCCTAGCTAAGAAAATTAAAAAAATTAATTTGGTTGAGATAATATATCTAATTTTTTAGACATTTTAATTCTTAATATTGATTTTTTCCCCTAATACCAACAACATGTGTTATAATATTCATCAAAATTAATGTTTTTTCTATAAATGTACTTCCCAATTAATGTATAAGATAGAAATTATCCAACATAGAGTTATTTGCTGCATATAAGCTGAAAGCCAAATCATTAAATATTATAATAAAATAAATAATAATACAAAAGATATATATATATATATATATAATTATTTAGCTTAATACTTTATTATCAGAGAGCATAAAATTATTTATATGTGTTCAGCTTGTAATTGCATATATAAAAAACCAGACGACTAAGAAAAATATTGCATATTATTTTTTATCAACTAATTTTACTAATTTTATTTTATGTTTACATAAAGTTTTACTAACTTTTAGATAAAAAAAAGTAATTGACAAAAATGGGCAATAAACAAAGTAAAATATATGCAAGACATAAGCAAAAAAAATTAGACGTATGTGTTTTTCTAATACAATACATCAATTATTGTAAGTTCGGCTAAGTCTTCTCTAATGGCGTGGCTATCATGTGCAGACTTTATTGTTATTTCATATTAGACTACTTAAACTATCTATAATAGTCACTTTTATCAACCGTTGAAATATTTTAATAACAGTTGAAAGGCTTAGACTATGGAAAATGAAGGTGTTGAATCATTAATTCAATAGCTGAATTCATACAATGAGCTTGTTAAAAAATGAAAAAAAATCTAAGTGAATTCTTTCAATATGTTGAATAAACAAAAAATTATAGGACACATGATACATTATTCTTGGTTGTTAAAGTATTTTATAGTTTTAATTTCACCCTAACTATTTGACATCAAATTTTTAATTTATTTTATTTTTACATCGAAAATTTTATTATTTTTCATACTTTTTAAAGAGAGATTTGTTTCATTTTATTTAAACATAAAAATATATATAATAAAATAGATGGAGTAAAATGTTGAATTTTATTTTTAAAAACCATTGTAGATGATAAAAAGAGAATGTATGCTGAATTATTAAGTGGAATAAAGAAAAGATGATGCGGAGTGTCAACAAGTAAAAAGGAAGGTGTTGAAAAAAAATCAATGTACGTAATCAATGATGTTGATAAAATGAGATGGCAAATTTGGTTGTTGATAAAATTCAGCACCATTAAAAGAAAATTATAGGTCAATTTGATATGACATTACAAATTTTGATAGACCAAATTAGTAAATTGTTGGTTGCTTACATTTTTTTTTTGGCAAAAATGTAGATGAGAATATGTGGATCACATTAATTGAATGTCTGAATTATTTTTTCTATCAATTATTTCAAAATAATTCTATATATGTATATAAATAATTTAACACCAAAATTTATTATATTCATATTCTATAAATAGAGACTTATTTCATTTGATTTGGACAAAAAAAGATTATACCATTATTTTTAAAAAAATATATTTAATTTTATAAAATTAATTAAATATCTCTTATTTTATTTTAATTTAAATCAATAATTAATTGTTGTTATTAATAATCTGTGATCATAAAAAACAAAACTATAAAAAAAAATGAAATAAAAATGGTACGATAGTGTGTTGCAATTTTATTTAAAAAAATTATTGTAGAGGGTAAAAATTAATTGGTTGTTGAATTATGATATGGAAGTGTGACACCCTGGTTTCAGAGACTTACGGAGAGGTTTAAAAGAATTGATTTGGCCACCTATGTCACCAAAGTGCACTTATCTTTTCAAGAGTCCTGAGAGAACTCCACAGTTAAGCGTGCTTATGCTGGAGTAGTCTCATGATGGGTGATTTTCCGGGAAGTGACTGTCGGAACAGTGCGAGTAATGACAAAACACAGGGAAATATCATGTGGTGATTTGTAGGGACGGTAACAAGTCTTTAAAATCTCCCGGATGTAGCAAACCGGCCGTCGGATATGGATGTGCTCACGGGCCTAATGAGAGGACGTGAGGCCCATTAAGAAAGGTGGGTCCATGGACTAGGATTGGACATGGAATCCACTAAGAAGTGGCGGCCAAGACGTTACAGGAAGTAATAAAAAGTATTGAATAAATTAACCATTGTACATAGTTACATGGATGTTATGTAGTTGAATACTACTTGTCGATTAATAAATTTCTTTTGCTGAAAAAAAAAAATAGTACTACTTGTCATGCTGGTTGACAAAAGTAAAAATCCTTGCATTTCTATCAATGTTTTACCGGATCAAAGTATTTATGATTCTCATTATTAGTATGAGTGTTATGAATGAGGAGAAATGTACATATTTGGGAACATTAGTATAGTTATAGTTTTCTTTTTTAGAAACCTAACTAAATTCTTATCATAATGATTATATAATTCTTTTTTTTTGTTCTTTTCCAAAATTAAGGCTATCAGTGACGCAACTATCATCATAGCCATGTTTATAGTTCTCTAGGGTAAATTTCTAGATGCAAACATACAACGGGAAAAGATGTTGAGGATTTGAAGGATTATGACCGAGTGTGTAGCAAATAACTAGGCCAAACTATGGGATAATAATTATTAAATGAAAATAAATTTAGATATCTTCTCATTTTCTTTAAATTTTGGCCTTATGACAATACTCGTTTGATTATGAAGCTTCTATAATTTATCTTTATTTGATTTTTTCTTTGGAGTGCTTGCAAAACTAGATCTCTAACTTGAGTCAATTGCAAAACTAACCAATTCTTTTTCTTTTTCCAACATTTGTCACTTTCTCCCAATTAAATTATTATGTGTATTCACCAAAATTGCATTATTTCTGATTTATTTGAATTTCTTGCGAAACTGTTTATTACATCCATATACTCATCTTCTTCTTTTATTTACGGTTGTGCCACCGCCATCAATTTTTCAAAAACCATGAACAACCAAATTTGAAGCTTTTAATGCTTCAACAACTCGAATTTGTGAGCTTAAATAACACTCAATGCTATGAGAACTTCATTTCTTCCATCTCCTCTCCATTTTAATCCAAGAAAATTTGCAAGTGCGTTTATCTTGTTATATGTCGTGATTTTTGGATAGTGATTAAATTGGTGCTGGGTTTCTTCCGTGGTGACTAAAGAAGACATCCTCGGTGCTTGACATTGCGAAACAACCACCGATAAAGTTATTTTCCTTTGGATTATGTGATTTTTCTTGATTTTTTGTCGAAATTAGACTTCATTTGTTAGTCCAACCGTCATAATATCATGTAAAGTCTACTATGTTGTCAGTTTTGCAATTAAAAATTTATCGAGTATCGAGCCCGTAGTCTGAAATTTCAGTCTCCTTATTTTCATTTGAAAACAAAAAAATATGGTTCAGACTGCATTATAATCTTTCCGTCGGATACTTCGTTTGCATTCTACTAAGGTGTATTTTTGCAGTTGACCAAATTCTTGACTTTTTAGTTACGACTGTCGGACGAAGTCTTCTTACCATGATAAAAGAGTTGACTTCTTTTTTGACTATTTTTGTGGTTGACCAAAATATAAAAACATTGACCGGAATATTGTTGATTTAAAAAAAATTAGTTGACTGCAAAAGAAGTCTACTAATTAAATAAATTAAAATGTTGGTCAACCCCAAAAATGACCACGACAGACTGCAAACGTAGTCAACGTGTCTATAGACTTCGTTTGAAGTCTACTTGGGAAAAGTCAAACTTGGTCAATTGCAAAACTAACCACGATGAAGTCTACTTTTTTTAGTTGACGGATAGATGAAGTCAACTGTGTAACTAGAAGTTTACAAAAAATTCAATGGTTGGTCAATTGCAAAAATAGCCATAGTAGTATCCGAAGTTAACTTGTTGAACTTTCCTTTGAAGTCAACTCGATTTTATGAATTTAATTGCAAAACTGACCAAAAATTTAACAAAGGAAGACCACAAAAGAAGTCAACTAACCTAGTAGACTTCGTTTGCAGTATGCTTTGTTAAATGATAATTGCAAAAATAGACCACAAAGTAGACTTCGAGTTATTGTCTCTACGTATAGGCTTGTTGATGTCTACTCATTTGACATCAACATGAAGTCGGCAAAATTTGAAAACCAATTTATTGCAAACTGGTGAATAATTATTAAGATTTTCTTGTTGTATTCTTTGATATATGTTATGTACTTGCCTATGTATGTTTTTGACATGATTATATATTATACATATGGAGAAATCAAGTTTTTGGTTTTCTTAGGCAGTTAGGTCATTAACTTAGACTTAGTTTGGAAGTCAACGTGTTCGAGTTCTGTGTGAAGTCTGTATAATTGAAAAAGTCTTTAATTGAAAATATATAATCAATTTTTTTGATTTGTTAGTTCGTTTGTTTTAGATCGGTTATGTACTGCATCTACATATTTTTTTCATGATAATATATTATACTTTTGGATCAATCAAGTTTTTGGTTTTCTTAGACAATTAGGATATTGATTTAAGATTTCTACGAATAGTCAACCATATAATGAGTATTTAACTTGCTGCTTACTCTTTCAGATAAATGGCGCAAATACCTGTTGTTTTCGGAGAATGACTGACGAGAAATGGGTCTTGGCATTTTGACATGGATGGACGCAAAGGTGGGAGAATGTTTTTTTTGCTAAACGGTTGTACATACGCTGAGCTTATGGCTGTAGAAGATTATCTGATTGACAAAGAAACCGAGGTGGTTCAGTTATCGTATCCCTTAACAGAGATGATGCTTCAGCAATTGCCCCAAGATACCCCTCCTGTCTATGTCACAAATGATGGATCAGTTCAGAACTTGATAGAGATTAGTAGTAGGAATGTTGTTCACCTTTGCGTCTCTACGCGATGCATGGATGGACAACCGGTTAACGAATGTGATATCGATATAAACAACTCTCGTTCTGTTGACGATGGGGAGCCAATAGATGAATTTGGTAATGATGTAGATCCAGGTGCCGAAGAATGTGCAGAAGCTTTTCATGATACTGATCATGCAGATGAGAAGCCGAAAGATGTTGATGAGATGGATTTGATTACAGTGAGTACAAGAAATTTAAAGATGAAGATGACGATGAAGATGGAGATGGCTTGTATGTAGATCTTGAAGAAGGGAAACTGTTTTTTTGGTGGTATTCATGGACAATTAAATAATCCTTGGATAGACCAATTGAAAGTAGGTCAATGCTTTCCATGCAAAGATGATGTCATATCTGAGGTGCGTTTGACCGCTGTGATGTTAAAATTCTCTTTCAAAATTAAGAAGTCCACAAAGTCTCGGTTGGTGGCAATATGCTCTGTGCCAAGATGCACATGGAGGGTCGTGGCCACTGTGAAGAATGACCCAAACACTTTTTGGGTCACCAAATATGTGAACGTTCATACATATTATGTTGTGCACCGCATAGCTAACCGTAAGCGTTGCACTCCAAAAAAATTATTAGGAGGCTTTTTATAGACCGGGTTGGAATAATAGATGGTGTTGTCCAACAACATATCGAAGATTCAATGAGGACAATGTTCGGTATGACTATGGATTATACAACTTCGTACAGGGCTTTACAATATGCCCAAGAATATGTGAGAGGAAGCGCTGAATCTGGATATGCGAAGATGCCTTATTGTCTTAGAAAAATAGAGCAGTCAAACCCAGGAAGTGTCGTTGACCTTGTTGTTGATGACGCGCATAGGTTTAAGTACCTTTTCATATCTTTTGATGCTTCAATCCATGGTTTCAATTATGTGAGGCGAGTTGTTGTGGTTGATGGGACCCATCTCATCGGCAAGTATGAAGGTGTAATGCTAGTCACCGCCGCACAAGATGGTAAACTTCAGATCTTTCCGTTGGCTTTTGGAATTGTCAACTCGAAGTGTGATGCTTCATGGGAGTGGTTTTCCACCAAATTAAGCTCGTGTTTCTCGAATGAATATTCTTTGGTAGTAGTTTCAGATAGGCACAGTTCAATAGCTAAAGCATGTCGCAATGTTATCCCATGGGCAACACGAGGGATATGTTACTACCATCTCCATTAAAACATAATTTCAAATTTCAATGGGAAGCAACTGATGTACTTGGTGAAAGGGGCAGCATATGCGCATACGCATGATGATTACAACCGCTACATGAACTCACTTATTAACGTAAATTCGGCCCTTGCAGAGTACTTGAATGAGGCAGATCCAGATTTATGGTCTCGAGTTTACTGCCCAGGAGATAGATACAACATCAAGACTAGTAACATTGCGGAATCTATCAACTCCATGATAAAGAAAGACAAAGGTTATCCCATCGCATATCTCATTGAGTTTATTACGAAGAAGTTAGGTATGTGGTATTGGAAAAGGCGAGAGGATGCACTAAATCTGACAACCACTTTAAGTAGGGGTGTTGAGTACTTATTGGCCGTAAGGGAGCATTACGCAGATATGATGACGGTCGACACATAGATGGTTGGCGTTTCCACGTTAGTGGAGGGCAACATGACTGTATGGTTGACTTGGAAGCAAAATCTTGTTCATGCAGGGTGTTTGATGTTGAGAAAATACCTTGTTCCCATGCAATTAAGGCTGTCAAGTCAAGTGGTTGGCATATGTCTACCGTGGTTGATCCTTACTATACAAAAAATCATTGTATGCGTCGTACTCGGCTAACATCGTGTCCAATGTCCAACACGATCCAATTGGGCCAGATATCCTATGTTTACCTCCCGTACCAAGGCGTCGGCCTATGACAATTTCGTTAGTAGTAAATTGTCTTTGTAATATTTTGGGATAATTCTTCGTTGAATTTAAAATTTAAACTATAATCCACGTGCTCAAGTCGACATTATTAAAGACACTGTTTGCCTTACATTTTCCCCTAAGGGGATTTCATTTTCTTCTCTTCTTCCTTAACTAGCTTGAGAGAGAGAATGATGAGTCAAATTTCAGGGTCAGTGTCCGATACAAATTCGCAAATACAAATTCCTGGTCCACTTTGCAACTGTGGTAGATCGACGATACTTGTGAAACCATGGACAGATGCAAATCCGGGAAGAAATTTATTCAGATGCACTGTTCATGGGTTTTTCAATTGGTCAGATGAAGAACCATCACATGGTTGGCTAAAGCGGAGCTTGTTGGAGGCGAGGGATGAGATTCGTCGGCAGAAAGAAGAAATCAAGGTACTTAAAGAATCTCTAAGAGCAATGAATAAACAAGTTTTTAATGGTTTGGTGAACACTGAGTTGGTTAACAAACATGAGGAAGATAAGAAGAAGTTTGAATGTGATGCTATGGCAGCTAACGAGAGGGAAAAAATGCTTCGACAGTTCATAATTTTGTCTTGGATAGGTTTCATTGTTGTCATCGCAATGATTCTTGGGATGTGTATGAAGTAGGTTGCAGTAGAAGTCTCCGAGACAACTTCAAACAGATGTCTACTTAGCTTTCGTTGTACGCTACTTGTATATTTTTTTTGTATTTTTATTTTATTTTTTAGGAATGCTATGCTATCGGGTTAAGTATGTTGTTTCAAACTTAATGTTTGAAGTTTAAGAATGTTATGTTTTAATTTGAATTAATGAGAAGAGCCAAAAAATACAAATATCCCACGTAAAACTAAAAGACAACAAGAACAATCCTAATACATAAGAGTTTAATAAGGAGGATCCCACAAAAAATATCAAGATCCTGCCCATCATCAGAGTTTAATAAGAAGGATCACACCCACAAAATATCAAGATCCGCCAACAAAAACAAAACATCATCCTAATAAGTCATACATAATAAATAAGAGTTTAAGTTGCCAAACAAAGTTCTTAGTTAGTCCCGGACTGGGGGAGGATCATAGAGCCCAAAGTCTTCCGTGTAATTCTGCTCACTTGGTTCACGACATTCAATATCGTAAAATAAGTCACAAGTCAGCTTCTCCCTTATCCATGTGATGTTTGCATCGCACAAAGTTGAAGGGAACGACAATCCGTGGGCATGACATTCGATGTATTTCAAAGTATAAACTCCACAATCACCTGGTTTCTTGTTTGGAGGCACTCCCTTCGTAATCCGCTCATGTGTGAACCTATCGTATGAGTACATGTGTTTCATTTCATGACTAGCTAACTCTCGCAGCACATAAGGTACCATCACAGCAATAGGCTCAATTGCATTATCAAGTTCTTCATCGTTTGTGACACTCCCTTGTTCGGAGGCACTCCCTTCATAATCCGCTCATGTGTGAACCTATCGTATGAGTACATGTGTTTCATTTCATGACTAGCTAACTCCCACAGCACATAAGGTACTATCACGGCAATAGGCTCAATTGCATTATCAAGTTCTTCATCGTTTGTGACACTTGGAATGTTGTCCCAAATGATGATGTGTCTCATTGGAATAGAAATCCACATAGCAACCCAGTGAGTCGATTTGACGTTTAACGGCATGTATAAGTTATCAACTTCAAGACCCCACTGTTTGTTAGTCTGAGAATACGGTGGATACTCCCATGAGTGGTAACTGAAAGCACCGGCAGGCAGAAGTCTCCCAGAACCATTAGGGTTCATATCAGATTTGACAAAATCAAGTATTTGGATGTCCACAGATGAGTAAACATTGCGTCGAGGAAGCCAATTCTATCTGATCTAAACCACTGTGGACATCCATGTGCTGGATAATCATATGGTTTTAAGAACATAGTTAAAACAATATTGAAGTCTGCCAAAGTAAATCTTATAAGAAGTTTTCTAGTAGACTTACCGAATCTTGTAGCCACTGGGTTTTCGTTTGCAATTCGTACCACCATAGACAATTTCAAGATTTATCTGAAAATTGCTCTTGAAAGTCCTGAGGGTGAAGAATGGTAAGACATTTTGGTGTCCGTTTTATATGTTTTCAAACATACTAGAGGTTTGGAAACATAGAAGAGTGTTAACTTACTCATCTTCTTTTAAGAAATCAACCAAAGTCTTCTTCTTGTCCTTGGCTGCTTTTTTGAATGGATTGTATGCAGACGTAGCTGTTGGAGGATTAGAAATGATAGCCTTCGCTGTGTTATCACCCACGTAATGAGTACGCTGACTTGAAGCCAACCTCTTAGCCCTTTCAGCCTTGCCTTGTGCCGCAAGCCTAGCAGCTTCTATCCTCAGTTCTTGTTTCTTAGCTCTAGTAGACAAGTCAGCTACTGTTGGGATTTCTGTGCGAATGAACACAACTGGATCTGAATCAGTGTCAGATAGCTCAGAGCTGACTACCGAAGGCACCTTCGTATCCTTTCGAGCAACTAATGGAGTTGGTTTATCTTTCAGACTATGAGATTGACCTGGCTTGTTCTGCAAATTCCGATTTAAAAATTACAAGATTATTGATGACAACAAATAATATTAAAGTCGCGCATATGTTTAAAAGTCTCGAAGAAAAAAATTGTTCAAGTTTATTAAAGTCTACTTCACATCAGGAAGTCTACTTGATACACTTGGTATTGTCTGCGAAGTTGACAACTTCCGGAAGTCTATTTTTTTCTTCGCCTTGTACATGGTATTGTGTTTGTGAGGGATCATAGTAGGAATTTGCATGTGTTCAGAACTAACCATATCCGTTTTTTGAGAAACAGGCTCTTCAGTTCTCCCAGTCTCTTCATGAGTGGCAGTCTGTTCCTTTGATACAGGATCTGCCTTTGACTTACCAGTTGCATCTCCCTTCACTTTGGTGAGACCGTTAAGATCCGTTGCCAGGTCTTCAAACTTCTCATTCAGAATGTCAAACCTCGATTCGCAACTGCTGAATTCGTCCTTAATCTCTTCAAGTAGAGCTGGTCCCCAAGAATTGATCTCTTTTTTAATAGAATCCAGGAGATTGAATTCCATTTCAGTTGAAGGACCTGGATAGTGCCTCTTCCCACTTGGTTCACCAAATGCACCGGGTCTTTTCTTCTCCTCCCTTTCCTCCACCTTCACCTTCACATTGTTGGAGACATAAATACATTCCGTCTCCCACAAACCTCTCCCCCACTTCCATGGACCAAAATCCCCTTTGAATGCTCTCAAAATATTATCAATTTTTTCATCTGCTTCATCATCTTCCCAAACAGGGCTCAGCATGTAACCAATTAGTTTGAAGTGATTTAAATGGGTCTGCATTTGATATAAAACAGTGTAGTTGTTCAAGTAATGGTGAACAAATCTAAGATAGTAGTTAACTATATGCGTACCTATTTTAGAATGCCCTCTTTGACATATTTTCTACCGCGAGAACCGTGGTAAGCAAGCAACGGTGGAGTTGGTTTATTAGACAATGGCTTGCCAATGTCCTTGGCAAAATCCGGCATAGATTCGTACACCCAAATCTGCAGAGGTTCGACAAATCTGTCTATGGTGTAACTCTTGGTTAAGTCCTTCTCCTTCACAGACTGAATGAGGTTCTTGAAAGCAACTCTTCCCTAGGGATAATCAAGAAATGCAATAAATTTATGACTAGCCTAGCCATATTTAGACGGGTGGGCGTTGAAGGTTTCTTAGCTTCTATAAACCCAGCATAGATGGCTAAATAACCCAACCTAATACAATCTGGTTTATCCCAAGAGTAAGTGTTCTTACATGCTGAGGTGAGTTGCTCAATACTCGGACCACTGTCTGAACTGACTCCAAGCTTCTCCCATAAGTCTTCCATCTCGTCTGTAAGTTCAACCTGTGGCTGCTCCAAGGACACGACATCTTAATAGTTAAGTTCAGTGATGGCTTCAAACTCATTCAAAGAAAATCTTAATGGGTTAGATCCAATCAGACTCCATATCTCGTACTTTTTGTTGCAGGCAATTTGAAAGTCGAGCATATAGTGAACCAGTTTGGAAGCCCACTCGAATTGGACACGGTTGAACTGTAAGAAGACACATAGTCGAGAGTCACGTATCTCATCCCATTCATCTGGTTCGAAAGCTTTGTGCAGTTCATCAAACAACTTCGTATCGTTGTTGTAATAGCCGATGCTTTTACACGGAATCGGCTCCTCACCCTTCGTGTAAAACTCCGAGGAAATTTCGGATTGATTGCATCCTCCATTCTGCAAAATAAGAATAGGTTTGGCGGAGAGATAGAACACGAGAGATGAGGCAGTTGAGAGGAGGAAAACGAAAACAATAAGTCTAAACTCGAATTGAAAAAAGAAGTCTAAAATCAAATTGAAAAAAGAAGTCAACCTTTAGTTTAATCGAAGATGAAACGGCGGCGAAGATGAACGGCGGGGTTGAAGAATACAGAGTTCTGCGAGATCTGGTACAAAAAATTTAAGCAAAGTAAACAAAAAAGACAATCTGAAAGATGGAGATTTAAGTTTAACATGAAAAGAAATAGGAAAATGAACCGTTATTGATAAGCGGAAGAGATAAGAGAAAGAGATTGATGACAAGAATATGAACAAGACGAAATTA
Source organism: Camelina neglecta (assembly GCA_023864065.1). NCBI lineage: Eukaryota > Viridiplantae > Streptophyta > Magnoliopsida > Brassicales > Brassicaceae > Camelina > Camelina neglecta. The sequence continues at coordinate 22,250,862 of CM043455.1, read as the reverse complement.
GAGATAATTGTAGTTGTTATCGTGGTTTTTAAGTTGGGTAAAATTATAATAATTATAATAATCCTGGTTTTAGAAAACCAATTCCGGTTTATTTGAAACAGTACCGGAAAATATAAAGAAAGCGATGAAAACCGGATCCCTCCTATTAATCACAGACTTTCGCGCTTATCGGCTAATTAAACAAAAAGAAATTACCGCCAACTAACGTCAAATCAATTAAATCAATTTAAACCTTGTAATGATTATGTTGACAACTTCTCTGCCAGACTTCTGCACGGAAAACTGAACCGTCTGCAAATCAATCAAATCAATTTAATATTTGTAATGTTATGCTGAAGACTTATCAGGAAAACTTCTTCCTTGGAAACTAAACCGTACTTTAAACTGCAAATCAATCTAATCAACCAAATTAATACATCGTTAACGACGATGAACGAGTTTCTTTGATATACTGACAAAAGTTTCTAAGAATATAAAATTCTACATTTATAAGTATGAAGTGAAGTGATATAGAAACTTTCTAAGAATTACCCAACAGTGAATAATTTCAATCTCCAATTCTTCGTGGATGTGATGATTTAGATTGACCGATACAAGTACTGAAAGACTTTCAATCTCCAATTCTCCGTCGTGTAATCTGGACTTAGATCATGAGGCGTCGACAATGCATCAACTTTGTGCAGATGAACTACAGACTATTTTTGTGAGAGGAATGAAATGATTTGCTAATTACTTTTTTGGTTGCAGTTTCAAAAATAGTCAGTAGGCACATGACTTGGTTTATATAGACAAGACGAAGCGGTTACAATGAATAGTTACATATAACTGATTAATAATGCGAACCGTCACGTCATTACTCATTAACGAGTAGACTTCACACGCAGACTTCATCGCCTGACTTCTTTACTCACATTGTACGAATGACTTTATAATCTAAGTTTTAAGTCTTTATGTAAACAGTTGAAGTCTACTAAATAAGTCAACTACTGAAGTCAACGAAGTCATCCAAATATTACAGAAACTGAAGCAAGTTCACAGATTACATACATAAATACACCATTCAAACAAACGGACACGATAAAGAAAGGTTCACAGATTTTAGATCTTAATTGAAAGATCTACGAAACCAAAGAGATTAATACAACAATGAGGATTATACCGGCGATTAACAAATTTTCGACCACCCCGCGTCCACAACGATCTAACAGACGTAATTCCTTCATCTGATCTTTCACCTTCTCTAGCTTCTGCTGAACCCATAGCATATCTTCATTTTCCTGGATGGCTATAATAGAATTCTTCTGGTCAGCAAGACTACCTCTTATTGCTTGAAGTTCTTGCAAATAGCCTCATCCCACCATATCATAATATGGTCCTCTCCATCCTATACAAAGAAATAAATATACCCATAAGAATATTATTTTATACTCAAATAATTATTATACCAAACGAATAAACCACTACACAGTCTCACAACCTCATGGTTATTGCATCTAAAGAAAATCCTTCCAGGATTGTCGGCTGTAGTGGAATATTTCATAACGGTTTCCCTTCCGCATAAACATTTGTCAGGAATTCCAAATGTCAGGCCAAGAAAGTTTACTTCGGGTGGACCTGCACTCCATACTTGCAAAGAACTAGAAGATGGCTGAGTGTAGCTGTGTAACCTCATATCTGTGTGCAAAATGAACAAAAAATGATGAGAACATATATATTTTCGAACAAAATTTGCTAAAGCGTTACAAAACCAAATCACCGACGAGAAATGATGAGAATACTTATCCGAGATGTCCTTGAGTTTCGAAGACGGAAGACAATCTGAATTTTCGAAAGCAACAATATCAGAATTTTTGAGAGAGAAATTTTGAGAGAGAGAGAGAGAGAGAGAGAGAGAGAGAGAGAGAGAGAGAGAGAGAGAGAGAGAGAGAGAGAGAGAGAGAGAGAGATCACATAAAAAACTAGGGTGGACTTATAGAGAGAAGTATATATGCTTAAATTATCCGGTTAGGTTAAAATTAAGGATCGATACGCATTCGGTTAGGTTCAGTTATCGGTTTGGTTAAATTATCGGTGTAATTAAGATAATATAATATTAATGGTTGATGGCATAACAAAGTCAACCACCAATAGTCTACAGAGAAGTCTACTTAATCAAACTCTAAATCAAATATTTTTAGCGTAATCAACATTTTCTTGTTTAATTTGACTCGTTTATATGTAAATTTATTTTATTTCAATGCAGGAAGTCTCTGTGGTTATTATTTGATCAATAGGTTAATCAAATTATTTTTTATAATTTTTTTAATTAAAATTTAAAATATAATTAAGGATTAGACGTCTTTTTATGTCTTCTTGTTGACGTCAATTTGTAATCCACCTTAAAAAAATCTGTTGTAGACTTCTTCGAGTTACATCTGTCATTTCGGCTTCTGTTTTTTGTTTGGTCGTAAGGGAGTCAACTATAATTTCAGTACCCTTAGTGGTTATGTTTCTCAAATATCGAATATGGGATCTACCTTTACATTCAAGACCAAATAAAGGTATAAAAAAAGCAATTGCCCCTTTTCCTTTTCTTATATTTTCAAGTTTTTAATAATCTCAATTCAATTTCTCTTATCATTGTGATTTTGGGGGTGTAATTGGAACAAAGATTTTGGAAGATTTTGTGGAGTTTGTATGTTTTGGTGTTTTGAGATATTTGAGTAGAGTTTTAGGATATTTAGGTAGATTTGTTAGATTTTTTATCGAAATAATTGTTGATTATTTTGGAGGATTTTTGGGTGATTGTGAGAAAACAAAAAAAACTGGGGACTCTGAAAAAAAAAAGCTAATTGTGATTTTTGTGAACAAAAAGAGACAAGGAAAACTTCACATTTTTTTTGTAGCATTCCGGATGGCTTCAACATTGTCGACTGATGCAGATGCAAGAATCAGTGTAATTATCGAGTCTTGCCTTCTTCTTCTCCCTTTGCAAACTAAAATCCTTTCTCTTTCTTTCTCTGTAGCTGTTGGGATTTTTTGTCCTCTTGCACAATCTCTTGGATACACACTTATCTGCACAAACAAGTCTTGTTTTCTTTAAATCCCAAGGTTTTTTCCATCATTCATGATTCAATCTCCTCAAGCAAAAGAGTGTCATCGTAGAAACAAACATAACCTAGAACTAATAGAGAATGGAATATGAAATAAGAGCTCAACAGCTTCTAAATTTGACAATGTTGTGGTTATAGAACATCAAACATACAAACTAAATAGCTTCATCGTAAATACAACTATACAAGAATAACCTAGAAACATTAGAGAACTAAATCCAAAGTGAGAGCTAGAGAGCTGCTAACTTCATCACTTCATGTTTAACAACATTATTCATGAATCAATCTCTGTTTTGTTTTTGTTCAATAGATCAAGGGAGAGAGAGGGACGAGGAGGAAGAGAGAAGAGAGAGCTAAAGAGGTCTAGACTTTTAAGTCAATTGGGTTTCTCTCACGATGCAGTCTTTTTTTTTTTGGACATTTTTTTTGTTTTGTTTTTAATTCCTTCAAATACCACCTCTCCTGGTGTGATTGTTTTGTTCTTATTTTCCAACTACAAAAGTATCCAAAATCACTCAAAATCCATTTTCAGTATTCTTTTGAAAATATATTGTTTAGTTTGAATAACAGTGGATTTGATATGACTTTTAAAAATACTTAGATTGAATAACAGGGTATTGTGAATGATTTTAGAAGATTTAACATAAATTTCATTTTCAATAACATGAAATTTGAAAACAGATTTTAAAATCCTAATTTGAATAACAACATGTGATTTTAACAAAACCCCAAAATTTTCCAAAATTCCAGTTTCAATACACCCCCTTTGTGTTCATTTTACATTTTATTAAGCATCCATTGTTTATAGAAGGAAAAAAAAAAGGAACTGGTAAGGTCCAATAAAGGCCCAAAATGAAAGACGTTCGTCTCCATCCGCCCATTCTCTGGTCGCAAGCTTTCCACGGTTCATCATCAGACTTCTGCGAATGGATAATGTAACCGTTTAGCTCTCTCTCTTCCCCCACTCTCTCTACACTTCCATTAAATCAATCTTACGGCCATGAGCTTGGCTTCCGTTTCCTGCTCGCCGCCACCGTGCTTCCGCTGCGGAGCTTACATCTTCTCCTTTTCCTCTTCTTCTTCTTCTTCTTCCTCACCTCTCTGTTTGTATTTCCCGCGTGGTGACTCTACTACTTCCCTCAGGCCTCGAGTTCGCGCCTTGCGAACGGAATCGGACGGCGCTAGGATCGGTAACACGGAGTCGTACGGATCGGACTTGCTTCGTCGGCCGCGTATCTCGTCGGGGGAAAGCTCCGAGGAGGAGGAGGAGGAGGAGGATGAGAACGGCGAGGGCGATGAGTTCGTCGATTGGGAAGATAAGATACTTGAGGTTACCGTTCCTCTTGTTGGATTCGTCAGGATGATTCTTCATTCCGGGAAGTACGTCTTTCGTTTTCCCAAATTCTTACGATCAGAATCAGTATAACACTGTTGCCACTGCGTAATCGATTGCAATACTTCATATTAGATGGGGGAATTCACACAAATTTTTGGTGTTTTTATTGTCTAATTGAGTAGTTTACTTGCTGATATGATCGAAATGGGAGCTCAAGAGTCTCTCTGTTGTTCTGAGGTCCTATGAGTGTTTGTATCTGTTGATATGGTCATGTACTTTTATATGTTGCTACTGCGTAAGCTCTAAGCATTTAGGAGGCAATCGATTGCAGAATTTTATAGTCTAGATGGGGAATTTAACAATTGAGTGTTTGTTGGTTAATATGGTCATGTATTGGTTCTTGTTCTTCTGATCTTGCATGAGTCATGTCTAGAAGCATTTAGGAGGCTATCGATTGCGGATGATTCTTCATAGTCTAGAAGGAAACGAGTGTTTATCGGTTGATATCATCATGTACTGGTATTTGTAGATATTGTGTAAGCTTTAAGCATTTAGGAGGAAATCGATTTCAGAACTTCATATTCTTGATGGGGAACTTAACACTTGCTTGTCTAGTTGGGTTGATATGATAAAGTATTGGTTCTTGTTGTTCTGAGCTGCCCGCATGAGTCATGTATAATAGCATTTGCTTGGTTTGGTTTACGGTAGAGTTGAAAGAGTTTAGCTGCTTTCAATATGGATTAGATGTGAATTGCTGCTGCTTTTTTTTTTTTTTTTTTTTATGTTCATCTGTTTAAATAAAGAGTTCATGAGGAAATTCTCTTTTTTGATTCAATGGTAGCTCTGTGTGGCTTTTGAATTGTGCAGATATGCAAACCGAGATAGGCTAAGCCCCGAACACGAGAGAATGATTGTTGAGATGCTACTACCTTATCACCCTGAGTTTGAGAAGAAGATCGGATGTGGGATAGACTATATTATGGTATGTTTTATGCTTTTAAGATTTTGAAACGACATGAGCTTTTTACTAAGTGGACATATTGCTTCTAATGGTTATCCTGAAAATTGATCTGACATTGTTTTGTTTTGGACAACTGTGGCATGTTTTCATTTTTGTTTCAGCGCAGACTGCATTTCTTTGTTTTACACATTTTCCATGATGGAAACAAGTCATTTATGTTAAATTCATTTAGACCACAAGCTGATCGACAGCTTTTTACATGTTCTTTGTAGTTAGTATGATCAGCATACATTTTTGTGTTTCAAAGATCGAGATAAATTATGAAGCGAGATATAAACTTCCTTACAGACTTATTTTACCTGCAAACCAGTACGTCGATATGCACATCAACTAATATTATCTCGATTACTTTGATTTGTGGTTGCAGGTTGGGCATCACCCTGATTTTGAGAGCTCTCGATGTATGTTCATAGTGCGAAGAGATGGAGAAGTAGTTGACTTTTCGTATTGGAAATGCATAAAAGGTTTGATAAAAAAGAAGTATCCGCTGTATGCAGACAGTTTCATCCTCAGACATTTTCGCAAACGTAGGCAGAACAGATGAATGAAGCCTTATCTAGATTTTCAAACTCAAAACGCTCATAGACTCGGATCCTCATCATCTCCCAACTCTACATCCTACAAGGTTTTGGAATGAGAAGTCAGACACAGAAGATCCCAGTCACTATTTTTCTTTGAGTTGGAATTATGAATGGAACTTTCTTGAAAATATGGTTTCTGCAGGAGATATGAGAGCATTAGAACCATCAGAAGTTTTAATATGTTCATTATCTAAAATCTTTAGCATTTATATGATGAAATCTTTTACACTGAAATTATGTGCAGAGGTAGAGAAACAGTACACTTGTGTGCAGTGCAGGGCTTGAATATTCAGATGCAATGTTTTTAAGTTTTATAATCGTCCTGAGTTTGCTTTGGTTAAACGAAATAGATACAAAGGTTAATTAGACCAATAACTAAATCTTGGCCAAAAAATAATGAATATACAACGTGCAATGATGTAACCATTGCTAAAAAAGTTAAAACCAGTCATCGTGCCTATTTTTTTGGTAATGTTCGGTTCAGTGTAGAACAAAAATATTTACCTCACATTTTTTTGTTTTGGTTTTTGGTTGTATTACTTAACAATAATTTAATGACCATCCCTAGTCCATGCTAGAATACTTTTTAAAGACTTTTTTAAGTAATAACCAGTCAGAGCCTAATAACTAAATAAAAATAGTTAAACAGTTGTAGTAGTTTTTGGATCAAGATAGAAAATATAATATTTGAAAAACTATATAATTTTTGTTTAACATCAAAAACATAACTCAATGCATAAGTTAGAATAAGTTAGAAAATTTAACCAATAACAAAAAATATTATAGAATGTTAATGGTCACAGAAGTTAAATAAATTAAAAGTATTTAATAAAATGAAACAGAAAGAAAATCTCTAAGGGGCTGTTATTGAAAGAGAGAATGTTTAAAAAAAAATTCCAAGCAAATTAAAAACTACTAGTATAGTACTATAGTCATTGGTCAATTATGTACTTAAGAAGAAAAGACTACTATAATTAGTGAATTGAGAGCATTATTGTACTTGTAGCTAATTCTTTAAACCTGAAAACTTGTAAAAGTTTAATAAAATGAAACAGAAACTAAATCTTTAAGACATCTAATTACACATTGAAAGAGAGAGAGAGAGAGGGTGAATGTTTAAAGAACTTTTCCAAACAAATTAAAAACTACTATAGTCAATGATGTACTTAAGAAGAAAAGACTACTATAATTAGTGAATTGAGAGCATTATTGTCCTTGTAGTTAATTCTTTAAACCTGAAAACGTAAGGTGGGTTCGATATAATTATTGGACCTAACCAAAAAAACCAGAGACGTGGACCAGTGTAAACTGTAAAGAAGTAAAGAAGACTCTTTGGTTTCTGACATCTTCCCACAAAAACAAAAGTGGGATGTGAAAGCAAAAATAATGTGTCCGTCCACGTTACATCGACGATCGACGGCTGAGATTTGGGTTACTATTTCTCTGTCTAATCGAGGTTGGTTCGTTTTTTGTTAATGTTGGTTGGGACAGTGATGGAGCGACACGTTCTTTCATTTACAACTACTTTTTTTTCTTTTAAACTTTTTTAATTAGAGGACCAAAGAAGTAAGTGGACCGATCAATAAATAAACAAAAACTCAATTGATTGATTATTTGGGACTTTGTCACTTCGGGAAGGGTTTTCAATTCACTCGTGAATAAAATATTAACTGATTTGTTTTATAGTTAAAAATAAATAAAACTACATGTTAATTGGCTAACTAGTAAGTTGACTTAAAAAACAAAATAAATAAATTCAATAGGCTATAATCTTCTCATAGTAACTAGATTTTTGAGAAGTTTAGATAAAAATGTGAATAATAAATTTTGAATTCGTTCAAAACAGTTTTAGACGTAGATATCTTTCTCATTTGGAAGTTGGAATATCTCATTTGGAAGTTAGAATATCTTAAATCACTCTTAACTCTGTTTCATTCTTTTCAACAATTCTGATATTCCAGTTCCAGTAGTTGGATTACATTATAAATAGTTGAATCTCATATTTGTTTTTTATACTTTATTTAAAATTGTATAAACAATGAGAAATAATACCGTAAAGAAAACTATTTACTATGTGGTTCGTGGTTTGGTTTCTAAAAATAGTATCAATTTTGTAAATACATATACTTAAAAACTTATATCCAAATTGTTGGATAGAAAAATAACATGAAGCTAAGAACGACAGAGAAAATAAATGCGTAAAATCAAAAAAGTAACATTTAGGAAAAGAAAAAGAAAAAAAAACTTAAGAGTCAAAGTGACCCAAAAAATAAAATATTATACAAAAGTATATACCAATTTACTAAAGTGCTCCAGTAGTATTTATTTGGATGGTTAGGAGACAGAGAGACACTTGGCTCACCAGACAAAACACCTAAAACGAAGAAGCAGACATTTTGAATTTTTGGGCAGAGAAGACGAAGCCACACGAATCAAACCGATAAAGGTATTGGTCTTATAGATTTATATTCTCCTGATATTTCATCTCTGTATGTTTGTGTGTGTAGAAAGAAACTGTGGATATTGCTACGCTTGCTCATCATCTTCTTCTTTTAATTCTTTCCATTTATGTCCATACTTAATTTTTGGATAAATTAATAATTTTGCTTATGTTTTCTCATAAACGCATTTATAATAATACCCCCTTGTTTGTTGAATCTGATTTTATCCATTTGACTTAACTTTTCTGAGTTTGTTAATGTATTGGGTTTTGCAGATTTCTACAAATTAGGGCTCTGAATACTAAAAAGTTTGGATTTTTTCAGATCCAGTAATAGGTTAGGTTGGAAACAGATTTTTGCAGAAAAAAATGGATGGTAATATGAATTTCAAGAACAACAATTTGGGGAATGAGCCACCAGGAGATGGTGGTGGTTTAGGAGGGTTGACTAGACCAGGGTTGACCAGACAAGGTTCTATATACTCTTTGACGTTTGATGAGTTTCAGAGCAGTTTAGGGAAAGATTTTGGGTCTATGAACATGGATGAGTTGTTAAAGAACATATGGACTGCTGAAGAAACACAAGCCATGGCTAGTGGTATGGTTCCAGTTGCTGGTGGAGGACAAGAAGGGTTGCAGTTGCAGAAGCAAGGCTCGTTGACTCTGCCTCGAACGCTTAGTCAGATGACGGTTGATCAAGTTTGGAAAGATCTCTCCAAAGTTGGCAACAGTGGAGGAGGAGGAACAAACTTGTCTCAGGCTCAACAAGTTCAGGCGCAGAATCAGAGTCAGTGTCAGAGTCAGAGGCAGCAAACGTTAGGTGAAGTGACTCTGGAGGAGTTTTTGGTCCGCGCTGGTGTTGTAAGAGAGGAAGCTCAGATTGCTGCAAAAGCTCAGATTGCTGAGAACAATAAAGCCGGTTACTTTGGTAATGATGCTAACACGGGTTTCTCTGTTGGGTTTCAGCAACCTTCTCCACGAGTTGTTGCCGCTGGTGTAATGGGTGCAGAGAATGCAAATCCTTTGCAGGTTCAAGGTTCCAGTTTACCTCTGAATGTTAATGGAGCTAGATCAACATACCAGCAACCGCAACAACAACAGCCAACAATCATGCCTAAGCAGCCTGGTTTTGGTTATGGAACACAAATTGGTCAGCTTAATAGTCCTGGGATAAGAGGTGGTGGCATTATGGGATTTGGAGATCAGTCTCAACCGAACAATATGGGCTTGGTCAATGGTGGTGCTGCTGCAATTCCTGGAGCTGTGGGTGTTGGTGCTGTGTCTCCTGTTACACCATTGTCATCAGAAGGGATAGGGAAGAGTAATGGTGATTGTTCATCACTCTCTCCGTCTCCTTACATGTTTAATGGTGGTGTGAGGGGTAGAAAGAGTGGTACTGTGGAGAAAGTTGTTGAGAGGAGGCAAAGGAGAATGATAAAGAACCGAGAATCAGCTGCTAGGTCACGAGCCAGGAAACAGGTAAAATGTTTTATCTCTTCATCACCATCTTTTTCTATATGCTCTTGATTGTGTTATGCGCCAAAAAGACTTGTAAAAGCAAAGTTGGTTGGCTATCTTGTAGTTTAGTTCTTCTTTAGCCCCACAATGAAATGTTTAAAATCATAGCGTTAAGTGTCTTATCTATTTAAAATGGTGTAGCAAACAGAATTATTGAGACTTGATTGAAAACTTGCATAAGTACTTGTGTTTCTTGTGGTTGAATGAATCTTGGAAACAAATATGAATGTTCTGGTTTTGGCGTATATACATGTTGCATCCACAGATGTTCACAGCAGACCAGACCATATAGATTGGAATGTAATTTGCTAATGTCCCAGTGGTCAGAGTATTTATGGGTTTAAGTCCATCAAAAGAAGTTATAGTGACTCCATTTTTGGTATTTTTGTGAGGGAAGGTAAAGAGGGGTGATTGGTGCTACCAAAACATAAAACTTAAGAAATTAGACATGTCACATTCCAGCTGAGATATATAAATATGAGGGAGGGTCTTACGGTTTGAATGACATGCTAGTATATCTCTGCAGCTTCTCAGTAGTGCTTAATATTATTTGTAGGCTTATACTGTGGAGCTCGAAGCAGAAGTTGCAAAGTTGAAGGAAGAGAATGACGAGTTACAAAGAAAGCAGGTAACCGAACCATATCTCAGCATCACATCTGCCCATAATTATGTACATTTCTTTTAGTTACATACTAATCATATGCCTCCATGTTTTTACAGGCAAAGATTATGGAAATGCAAAAGAATCAGGTAAATAGTCGTTCCCATTGTAACACTAAACTCATCAGTACCGCTGTATGCAAATCTCTAAACTTATAAAACTCTGCTGTTTCCGTGCTGTGTATGTTTATAAAACAGGAGATGGAGTTGAGGAATCTTGTTCAAGGAGGTCCAAAGAAAAGGCTGAGGAGGACAGAATCAGGACCTTGGTGAATCAGTGCTCATACTTAGTTTTTTCTGTACATGAAATCACATCCCACTTAGTTAGTTGTTTAGTTTGAAGACTTAATAGAAAAGAGCTTTCCTCGTTTACATTGTAAGCTCTCTCCATATATACACAGGATCATCAGAATTCTCTTTTTGCTCTATTCCGTTTTGTGTGTGTGTTTAGTCGTTGCTTGTTTGTCTCTATATAACCTCCAAATGCAGTTTCTTGATCTTGGAGATACCAATTTTTAATTTTAACATAACGCAGCGTTATTAACGCTGAATAAAGTTAAGTGTTTCGTACTTAGTAGTATGGTTGGTTTCTCTGTCCTCAAGTTAAAAACATGCCAAAACTATGACATTAAAAAAAAAAGTTAAATCTGATTAATAAACAAAAAAAAAAGTTTCACACTTCACGCCATTTTCGTTTCAAGTCTCATTCTCTCAAACTTCCTCTCGCTCAAAGACTCCCTCTTCTCGAACCTGCAAAACCCTTGTTTTCGTTTCGTCTCTTAGGTCTCTGGTAAGGAATCAAACTCGATTTTTAGGTATGTCGTCGTCGTACCCAACTCGATCTTTCCATGTATAAATGTTGATCATGACTTAAGCCGCCATGTCCTGTAATGGGTTTATTATTGTGATGTTCCTAAATCCTAATGTATGCTTGAAATTTAGGACATTTTTGATATATCTTGTGTAACTAGTGTTTCTGATTTTGTGGAAACGAGCACAAAAATTGTTTCTTTCTTACATTTTTTATCAAATTTAGTGAACTCAAAGGTCTCAAATTAGTGAGTTTGAGATTTTTGGATTTTTTTGCTTTTATCTCTCTGCTGTAAAATGTTGCAAGGTTTTGGGAACGAACCAAGCTTTTTTTTTTGTGAAATCTGACCACTCTTTAGTTGTCTTTTTGTGATTGATTTTAACACGAAGATTGGAAACTGATATTTTTGCTACTCCAATTTCTTCAGAAATTAAAGAGAAGATAGGAATGGCACCCAGAGGAAGGAAAAAGGTAAAGCTTTATTGTTACATAGAGGATTAAAGAGATTGGTTAGGGGATGTGTGGCTTGTACTTGGGTTTTCATACTTAAGTAAGCTTTGATGTTACATAGAGGACTGAAAAGATCAGTGAGGTGGAGGTTTGGGACTTGGGAGAATAGAATATGCACTAGGTTTCATACTTAGGCTTTCTGGTTTGTTTCACTTGGATTGCCAATGAAAAATAGAAATCTGTTTGATGAGTCTTCTTCATTCTTTTTCTATGATTTTCTCTCTTTTATAGTGTTTTAAATTGCTTACTTGTCTTCTCCTTGTTTTTGCAGCAGATTGGATTGAGGCGAGAGGATGCAGCACGAGACCGCATGAAAGAGTATGGGTTTGACAAGCGTGTTATCAATGCGAGTATCAAGCACGTTCTAGAGGTTTGTTCAAAGTCTCCAATTTCCCTTGGTTGAAAAAATAAACTTTCTTTTGAAACTTGAAAGTGATTCTTTACTCAATTTGGATTTCAGGTGTATGGTGAGGACCAATGGTTTCTGATAGAGGATGGTAACTATGCTGCCCTCCTTTCTATTTGCCTTGAAAAGCAAGAGGAACAATCCAAACAATTGGTGGCCAAGGAACAAGAAGAAATGGGTCTAGTAAAACAAGAAGAAGAAGAAGAGGAAGAGGAGGTGATTTGTTCTTCTTGGTCACAAATTTGTTGCTTTCATGATCAGAGACTATTGAATGGTTTCTTGAACCCATATGCTACTTAACATGTAATATTATCATCTTGTGCACTACAGCAGGCTGATGCATTATCGATCACTAACGAAGTAGTCATGAACTCATCACCTCCAGCTTTTCAATTCGTAGAAGCTTCAGTATATAATGCACGCCATTCTGTTGGAGGTATAATCATATCGATAGCAATCTCAAGGCATGCAACTTTTTTTTTTTACTGAGGTCAAAATCATTCTTTAGGTGCCCAGAGTTCTCACTGTGGGTGTGGCTAAGCAGTGAGGAGGAAACAGATTCAGACAAGGATGAGGATAGTGATGGTGATGATGATGAGATGATTCCGCTAACTCCAGAACCTCTCTGTGAAGAACTTGAAGAGCTTCTCAGGGAAGTATATGGACAAAAGAAGATGAAGCACAACTAAGGAGTCATAAGCTCATGTAATGACAGTTAATATCTATCAAACTTAAGTTAAGAGACTAAGAAGTGTAGTGAAAGAGTAACCTAGTATTAGAGTAAAAAGGTAAAAGACCCCCTCTCACAAATATGTTTAGGTCTTTAAATGTTGGTTTAATTTAGTTTTTAAGAAGATTTGTCATGAGGTTAAAAATTTCTTTGATATAATTTGTGTCGCACTTGTTTAAATTAGTTTTTCAAAAGGCAACTTTTATAGTTAATAGGAACCATAGTTAATATGATAATAGTATTATAACACTGCCACAAATCACTAACAGATCGAAACGTTCTCGTTACACACCAAGACCGTCATCCCCGATAGTGTGAGCCCACTTAACTCCACATTCATCTGGGTTCGGCTTTGATACCATTTGTAACTCCCCGATCGCCACCTCTCATTGGTCCCATGTTCAATCCCAGTCCATGGGCTCACCTTCCTTAATTGGTCTCCTTCTCACTAGGTCCGTGAGCCCATCTATATCAGACGGGAGGCTTTAAAGACTTTAAAGGCTACGTCCGGGAGGCTTTAAAGACTTTAAAGGCTACGTCCGGGAGGCTTTAAAGACTTGTTATCGTCCTTACAAATCACCACATGATATTTCTCTGTGTTTTGTCCTCACTCGCATAGTTCCGACAGTCACTTCCCGGAAAGTCACCAATTCTGAGACTACTCCAGCTCAAACACGCTTAATTCTAGAGTTCTTTCATGACCATTGACCGAAACGATAAGTGCACCTTGGTGACATAGGTGGTCAAATCAATTCTTTTAAACCTCTCTGCATGTCCCTGAAATCGTGGTATCACAAAAGTCAACAGGGCATTCCAAGAATCAAACTCGGGCCCTCTCGCACCCAAAGCGAGAATTATACCACTAGACAACATGCCTTGTTGCTAAGCAATTTAGTTTGAACATTGAAGATCACCGCATTTGGTCATATGGTGGTCTTGTGCTCTAAGTTGACTTTTACTTAATAATTTAGTCTTGATAGGATGTTCTAGATCTATATTCAATGAGATCTCTTTCAATTCAGTCCAATGGTACCATCTTTGAATGTGTATTACTGGTTTGCAAATGTACTTTGGATAGAAACAGACCAGATATATATTGATCCACTTTTTCAAACTTCTCTGCCCAAAACTCATTATTTGCTACATTTTTCAGTCGGTTTCTTACATCAATCACTGAAAAGCTCTCCAGTGTTCAAGATCTTGTCGTAAATTTTGACTTGGTTATACCACTATACAAAATGTTTGGTTATTAGCTACTACCTTAAACAATACCCTAGTAATATAGGTGAAGCTTTATGGATATAGTGACTAGTCACGGTTATTAGATGAATGTGATACGTGGAAAAGCATTATCAAATACAAACATATGCAAAGATTTTGAGATGTAAGGTACAACATATGGTTTTGAAAAATGTCAACGGGCATTCTGAGAATCAAACTCGCGCCAAAAGCTGTAATATACCGCTAGACGGTCGAGTCTAGACCAATATGCCCAGTTAATAGTGTCTTTAAGTTAAACACATTCTTTTTTCCTTACCCTTTGTGGAAAGAATAGTTCTTGGTTTATAATTCTTCTTTTGGGAATAGAGTGGAAATGCATGTTGTTCAAGGTTTTTTTTTTTCTTTTCTTGTATCTAGTAGTTTCAATGGAAATGGCAATAAGTTCAATCTATTTTACTTGTGATCCTTGAAACTGTTATTGTAAAAAAAATCAAAGACCAAAGCTAGCTTTTGTATATTTATTTATATCTGAATGTAGTTTGTGACAAATTAGAAACCAAGACTTTGCAAATTATTATATGCATTTTTTTTCTGAGCTGCCATTTGGACGATGTCTCACAAGGAAAAAAAAAGTCAATGGGGCATTCCGAGAATCGAACGCGGGACCTCTCTTACCCAAAACGAGAATCATACCACTAGACCAAATGCTCTATTGTTGATATTAATCATGCAATGCACAATTGTGTTTGGATACCAGTTTAAGGCTGTGTCACTTCCTGTAGTTATCTCTTGAAGAAATCAATAAAATTCAGCTAGTGACGTTTTGTGTTTATTCCGTTATCAAGAAACTGTTTTCTTATTGCATAATGCGAGTCAATAAACGTCAAAGCCAAGGTACATTTTGATTCTCATTACATTTGTAGCAGTATATACCAAACAAGCATGTAAAGAGAAATTGTTTTCTAGTTTAACCTTGCTAGAAATTGTGAGAAAATGCACTAAAGAAAATGGTGTTCCATGATAGTTCTTACCTAGTATTAAAATCAGACATCCAAAAATGTCAACAGGGCATTAGGAGAATCGAACTCAGGACCTCTCGCACCCAAAGCGAGAATCATACCACTAGACCAAATGCCCACTTGCTACACAACTTAAGTTAAACATTGAAGATCATCATATTTGGTCATATTGTGCAGACTTGCTCTTATTTAGTCATATGTGGCCATATTCTTTCATGTTGTTAAAAAACATTGTTGAAATAATGATTATGAATACAAACAAACCAGGCATCACATGTTTATATCCAATGACTCTACCTAGCCAATTAAAACATATAGTATTGGAAAAATTCAATGGGGCATTCCGAGAATCGAACTCGGGACCTCTCGCACCCAAAGCGAGAATCATACCACTAGACCAAATGCCCTATTGCTAAACACTTTGGTTTAAACATTGAAGGCCACCATATGTATGTGGTCGTATTGTGGTTTGGAAAAAGCACTAAAAAACATGTTGTTCCATGACAGTTCTTATACCTAGTTTTTAAATCAGACATCCAAAAAGTAAACGGGGCATTCGGAGAATCGAACTCGGGACCTCTCGCACCCAAAGCGAGAATAACACCACTAGACCAAATGCCCTCTTGCTATAAAACTTAGGCTAAACATTGAAGATCACCATATTCGGTCATATTGTGCAGACTTGCTCTTATTTCGTCATATGTGGCTATATTATTTCATGTTGTTAAAAAACATTGTTGAAATAATGATTATGAATACTAACAAACCAGGCATCACATGTTTATATCCAACGACTCTCCCTAGACAATTAAAACATATTGTTTTGGAAAAAGTCAATGGGGCATTCCGAGAATCGAACTCGGGACCTCTCGCACCCAAAGCGAGAATCATACCACTAGACCAAATGTCCTATTGCTAAGAACTCTGTTTTAAACATTGAAGGGCACCATATGTATTTGTGCATATTGTGGTCTTGTGATCTAAGTTGACTTTTACTTGATAAGTTAGTCTTGATAGGAAAATGCACTAAAGAAAAGTTGTTCCATGACAGTTCTTATACCTTGTTTTTAAATCAGACATCCGAAAAGTCAATGGGGCATTCCGAGAATCAAACTCGAGACCTCTCGCACCCAAAGCGAGAATCATACCACTAGACCAAATGCCCTATTGCTAAGTACTAAGGTTTAAACATTGAAGGGCACCATATGTATTTGTGCATATTGTGGTCTTATGATCTAAGTTGACTTTTAATTAATAAGTTAGTCTTAATAGGAAAATGCACTAAAGAACCTGTTATTCCATGACAGTTCTTATACCTATTTTTTAAATCAGACATCCAAAAAGTCAATGGGGCATTCCGAGAATCGAACTCGGGACCTCTCGCACCCAAAGCGAGAATCATACCACTAGACCAAATGCCCTTTTGCTAAGCACTTTGGTTTAAACATTGAAGGCCACCATATGTATGTGGTCATATTGTGGTTTGGTGCTCTAAGTTGACTTTTAGTATTAAGTTAGTCTTGATTGGAAAAAGCACTAAAGAACATGTTGTTCCATGACAGTTCTTATACCTAGTTTTTAAATCAAACATCCAAAAAGTCAATGGGGTATTCCGAGAATCGAACTCGGGACCTCTCGCACCCAAAGCGAGAATCATACCACTAGACCAAATGCCCTCTTGCTACACAACTTAGGTTAAACATTGAAGATCACCATATTTGGTCATATTGTGCATACTTGCTCTTATTTTGTCATATGTGGCTATATTCTTTCATGTTGTTAAAAAACATTGTTGAAATAATGATTAGGAATACTAACAAACCAGGCATCACATGTTTATATCCAATGACTCTGCCTAGCCAATTAAAACATATTGTTTTGGAAAAAGTCAATGGGGCATTCCAAGAATCGAACTCGGGACCTCTCGCACCCAAAGCGGGAATCATACCACTAGACCAAATGTCCTATTGCTAAGCACTCTGGTTTAAACATTGAAGGGCACCATATGTATTTATGCATATTGTGGTCATGTGATCTAAGTTGACTTTTACATGATAAGTTAGTCTTGATAGAAAAATGCACTCAAGAACATGTTGTTTTTATACCTAGTTTTTGAATCAGATATCCAAAAAATCAACGGGGCATTTCAAGAAATCGAACTCGAGACCTCCCGCACCCAAAGCGAGAATCATACCACTTGACCAGATGCCCTCTTGCTACAAACTTTGGTTAAACATTGAAGATCACCATATTCGGTCATATTGTGCAGACTTGCTCTTATTTAGTCATATGTGGCTATATTCTTTCATATTGTTAAAAAACATTGTTGAAATAATGATTATGAATACTAACAAACCAGGCATCACGTGTTTATATCCAACGACTCTCCCTAGACAATGAAAACATATTGTTTTGGAAAAAGTCAATGGGGCATTCCGAGAATCGAACTCGGGACCTCTCGCACCCAAAGCGAGAATCATACCACTAGACCAAATGTCCTATTGCTAAGAACTCTGTTTTAAACATTGAAGGGCACCATATGTATTTGTGCATATTGTGGTCTTGTGATCTAAGTTGACTTTTACTTGATAAGTTAGTCTTGATAGGAAAATGCACTAAAGAAAAGTTGTTCCATGACAGTTCTTATACCTTGTTTTTAAATCAGACATCCGAAAAGTCAATGGGGCATTCCGAGAATCAAACTCGAGACCTCTCGCACCCAAAGCGAGAATCATACCACTAGACCAAATGCCCTATTGCTAAGTACTAAGGTTTAAACATTGAAGGGCACCATATGTATTTGTGCATATTGTGGTCTTATGATCTAAGTTGACTTTTAATTAATAAGTTAGTCTATATAGGAAAATGCACTAAAGAACATGTTATTCCATGACAGTTCTTATACCTATTTTTTAAATCACATCCAAAAAGTCAATGGGGCATTCCGAGAATCGAACTCGGGACCTCTCGCACCCAAAGCGAGAATTATACCACTA